>LR552539.1:0-73560 GCA_900536415.3 Caenorhabditis sp. 38 MB-2015
CAAGTCAAAATGACGACTCAATTCACATATGGACCACATTTGAGACTTGGAAGAGAAAAACAAAAACAATCTGGGTAATATACAGTAATCCAATGGGAATATTATAGTAATCGAATTACAGAAAACAAAATATAGATTCTGACAATACATCAATTAATGAAAGTATTCGAGATTATTCAGATCCGGAAAATGATTTGAAAAATATAAAATATTATCCACGAAGTCATTTGGCAACTCCACAAAATGAAAATGAACAAGATTCTGAAAATGAAACAACACTTTCATTGGGTTCACATTGGAAACAAGTGGCTACTGTACATGAAGATGAATCGAGTTTTTATAGTCAACCAACTCTTCTTACACTTCCAGTTATTCATAATAAGGTATATTAAATAAGTACTGTAGAATACTGTAATGATATATTTTAGGAAAAGGATGCGGAAACAGCGGAACTTCGTCGTATTGTTAATCTCCAAAATGATAATATCGATGAAATTCAAATAAGATTGGCTAAAACTGGTCGAGAATTGAAAAATTGTCTTCAAAAATCAGCAAAAGATTATTATTTGATAACAATGAATACAGAAGAAATAAGAGATGAATTGAAAAATGAAATTGATGAATTAGAAATGAAAAATGATGAATATTTGGAAAAAATGGATGAAAATGTACAAGAATTATTGGAATATGCTCATCAAACAATCGATATTATGGACAATAAAAATCGAATTTCGAAATTTATTAAAAATAATTCAAAATATTTGATGGAATTATCAAATGATTCATTATTCATTGAATCAAATATGAAAAGAATCCAAAATGCAAAGAATCTTATCGATTATTCGCTTTTCGAAAGAAATAGTGATTTGACTGTTTTTGAACACGAAGACTATCGAATTTATGAATCTGTCAACAAACTTCATTCATTTATTCGAAATTTGCCATTAGAAAAAGAAGAAAAACAAAAAATGGAAAATATCATCGAAAAAACAAAAAAAAATGAAAAAGTAAATGGAAAATTGAAATGTGAGATAATATTTCGAGAATTATTAACAATAATGAGTAAATGGATGAATGAAGGAGAAAAAAGTGAGAAATCATCGATCGATTTGAATTGGCAAAACATTAAAGGACCATTTGATAGTTCGAGTTTTTATTTGAGCGAATCAAATTTGACCGATTTGGATCAAGAATTGCAAAATTCGAAAATGAAACAAGCTATTCAAGGACCTAATGATTGTATCGAATTAGCGTAGGTTTTTATTTGAAAGAGGATGAGAGACAAGATTGAATAGATATGTTCCTGAATATAGTCAATTTACAGAAGAAAATGTTTTACCAGAGAGAGAGAATCTCATGAACTTTTTGATAAATAGAGTCTAGTCTTGAATAGAGTACTGAAATAACAGTAACCTTTGTAGGTCTCGTATTTTGTGAACCAATTGTAAACTGATGCTACTGTAGTATTAGCACCACAAATCTCCAGAAAAAGTCCAAAAAGAAAAAATTGAATGTACTTTTTATTTGATTCAGTATCTGATATATTTGCAGTCCTTGGTCTTCGACTTCTTCTTTCATTTCAAGTTGGAATACAAGTGGAAGAACATCAATTAAATCTGTTAACGAACCAATGAGTTTGTCTTCTTATGATTGTAAAACATCTACATGGGGATCAACATCTCGTAAGTTTTCTAGTCTTTTTCAATATTTCAACATTTCCATTTTTCAGAATCGAGTTCTTTGAATGAACAATTGAATGAAATGAGAAAATCATTGGATGATTGTGATATGAAAACAGCCTTTTCAGCTGATAAAATGATTCAACCAATGCCTCGAAGAAGTTCAACTAAATTGGAAAAAGAAAAGGAATGTGAGCGATATCCTCCCAAATCATTCCAATATTCTATTTTTTCAGTTTCTACTCCACTAACTCGTTGTTCTTCCACTTCTACTTGTTCCACTTCCGATGTTTTCTCATTTTCTTCAATTAGTCTTGTTGATATGATTGATGATGTTCTTCATACAGCCAAAGAAGTTGTCGATAATAATGCTCAGAATCTATTGACAGCTCTTCAAGATTCGGCCAATAAATGTGGAGTTGCTATATCGGTAAATATTCCATTACAAATCAATAATTATTTATTTTATTCAGAGTCTTATGAGCAATGCATCGAGTAGTGAAAGTGAATCTGCAACTCAATCATCTCATTCTTCGACTCCGGCTCGTTCTACTCGATTATCAGCTGAGAAAACTGAATTCACTCAGTGAAAAATAAATTAATAAGTGTATTTTTTTGGTAATATTTTTTTTGGTTTTGTAGTGATAAATATTTTTTCTGAATTTTGAAAGGACGGTTTTTGTTATCGATTTCGCAAGAGAGATTTCCTATATAGTCAATTTCCTTCAAAATATTTTGGTGCATAGTACTTGTGCAGTTCATTGGTCCATTTTTGGTTTTAAAAATTATACATAACAGTCAATAACCAAAACCAACAACAAAGGTAATTTTTTTTATTTCGTATTTTCTCTCCTTTTTACTTCGTTTTTTCTTTTGTTCAATTTCAGATGCAAAAAGCAAAATTCGAGAAATTTAATGAAAATAATAAGTCTCAAAGTTCTGACTAATGTAGGGAGGCAGTTTTTCAAATCATGATCCGAATTCAATTTTTCGAAACATTACAAAATCATTCACTAGGTTACCGTCTTGCCAAAAAATTTACGAAAATGCGAGCTTGCCATTATTTGGAAACGTTAACCGAAACACTTTTTTTCAGATATGACAGTGAAGCTACAGTAACCTAAATGGAGCAGTTTTCACATATCTCAACCTGATACTACATAATACTATGTAGTACATATAACACAAATCACATTAACAGGTATTTTCCCAAAACTTTGTTTGTATTGCACATGAAAATGATAAGATAATATATTCAACAGGTCAGTTAGACACTTATAGATAACATACTTCTTTTCATTCATTCAGTACTTTTCTTCTTTGATCAATAATTATGCAAACTTTGGGGAATCTTTTTGAAAATGACGACAATGTTTTCCTTAAAATGCCGCATTTCTTCAAACCTCTTCAAGCTGTAAGTTATTTTTTAAAACAATCCACGTGTTTTTGAATACTCGATTTTCAGCTAACCGCAGTTGTTTTGGCAGTTTGTATTGGTTCAACTGGAAGTGGTGACAATGGTATTTTGTGGTTCACTGTTATTGTGTCTCTTATTGTAAGTTTTTTTTACTCGGAGTATTTTTTTCAAACCTAATGTTATTTAGATCTCAGCTGCAGCTACTATCATTTTTGCGCTCAAAATTCAAGACGAACTCATGGAGAGTGTGACAAATGGAAGTGTGGCATGGAATGTTGTGGTATGTAGACAGAAAAAAATATTTCCATTAAACAAAAAAGAGAACTTAAAATTTTTAATTAGGTGTTACTTATTTTTTTCTGAAACTGGAAATCAATTATAAAACAGGGGATAGTTACATTGATGCTTTCACAGAATTCATATTTTTTCTGATATATCAGATTAATGAAGCAAAGGTTGGAAAACTTCAAAAATGATTTCTGTAGGTCATGCGGCATATTCTGAATTAGTTGAAAAAATTTAAGCTCTAGGGCAAAAAATAAGACTAATTTTTTCAGGTACTGTTTCAAAAATTGATTTAAAAAAAGAGATTAGCTCATTTTGGGTTGGATACTTGGTACTAAACTTTTTTTTGTGATTGAATCCAATTTTCCGAAATTACGAGGTCCAATTCAGAAACTATCATTCCGAAAATGATAAAAATTGGACCCAGTCCAAGATCTAATTTGGGAACCACCTATTTTGCACCGTGTCTAATAAAAGAGCTCATTATCTGGAATGTAATAATCATTTAGAATACCCTAAAGGTATGTCAAAATATGAGAATTATACCTGATCCTATCAGGCAAAATACTAAATGGATTCCAAAAAATTAAACAATTGTAAAAATACAGATTATTTTCAAAAAAAAATTACTTGGAAAGTTTTTTCAAGTAAAATTTTCCACTCAATTCTATTTATTTTCAGGAACTCGTCTACTCATTCATTCTCGCAGTGTTGTCTGTGATTTGTGTTTGGTTATCATTCTCCTTCGCGAATCGATCCCTTTTTGGAACATCTGCTGGATATATTGCGGCCGGGGTGAGTTTTTCGAATATTTAAACTTGGAATCAAATAATTGTTTTCTAATAACTGTTTGTTGTACCCTTGAAACAGTTCGCTGAAACGAAGTCAAAACTTGGCCACTATGACAAAAACATGAAATTCAGTCATTAGATGAAATCAACAATTGATTCTTTCCAGCTATTCTTCATTGTTCAAACTGTGTTCTTCGCAATTCCATCTACCGTAATCTACAAAGAAGTGCAGGCATCAGCCGAATTGGATCGTCAGAACATTGTCGTCGAACCAGCTCATCCATTCCGATCAAACGCTTACCAAGATTTGTAGATCTAACCGTCTAGTTCATTCATACTACCAAAATATTTACTTCTTTTTTCTTTACACTTTTTCAGATCTCTTTTATTTCATAAATAAAGTGTTTTTTTCGATAATAAATTCGTGTGAAAGAAAGTCATGTGAAAGCTGAAACCAAGTGAACAAAAATCACGATTCTTTAATTAAATTATCAATCAAATATTTTTTCGACTGCTCTTCCTCTTTTTTTTCTGCTACTTCTTCCAAAATAAATGTTTTTCGTTCATTTTTCGCTTTGTATCTAAAACTTTACGGGCCTAAAAGGCCACCCATCACCTACTTCCCAAAGTTTTTTGTCTTTTTCTCTCTGAAAAAAAAACTGCGTTTCTCTTTTCGAAATCCCTCAATGCAATTCGAATTACCCGCCAAATTGTGTATTCATTTCGATTTTCCCAATTTGCTTTTTTCTTTTTTGTTTCTGCTATAAAAAATCAGAAAAAAGTTGATGGACAAGTTGTCATATGTCAGGTGCTCCTTGGGATTATGATTGCTTTTGTGACACTTTCGAGATTTCATTTTTTTTTCGACTTGCAAATTTCTAAATATATACATGAATACTATACGAATGTCCCTAATTTGTTCTCATATTTCATTTTCAGACCTCTCGTTTTTGCGTTTTTTTTCTGACAAAAAAGAAAGAAAACATAAAGCCATGTTCAGTTTGAAACCATATAATTGGTGTTTGAATTTTGACGAAAAAAAATTAAGTTTTTAATGGATCATTGTCTGTTCTTTTATCATATAAATTAAGCTTTTTGTAGCCAATAATCATACATTTTCATACTAGATGTACTCATTTTCTCGAACTTTTCAATGAACTTCACAACTGCTTTTTTGAATGCCAATATTTTGCAAAAAATAACAGAAAGTGACGTTTTTCATAGTAGTTCTTCTTCTTCACATCACCGTTTCGGGAAAATGAAGGGTTTCAGAATTTATGTCATTTTTCTCCTGAAATGTGAAGTTCAAGAATAAAATAATATGGTCATTCTGCATCAAAATTCTGATGTACTACAGTAATTAAAAGTGTACGACTTTTTCTTTTTTCATATTTTGTATGTCTTTTGGTTTAGAAAAGTGCAAGAATGAACAAGGTTTTTAATTAAAATGATTCTATTTACATCGAATTTTTTGTGAATAATAGATTCGTTCGTTTTCTTACTATTTTCTTTAAATTTTCATCTCGCATTCAATTTTTTGCGATTCTTAGTCTATAGTGAACAAATATACAATGCATGAAAAAATCATCCAAAACTGACATGCGTTGGACATTTTGCTGGATTAGAGTGTAATTTTGTGTTTTGCACATAGTTATTGTTGAAGCTTAGAAGCAATGAACTTGAAGATTGGCATCGTAAAAAACCCCCATTCAATATTGAATTTTTTGCTGATCTTTCAAAAATTAGCAATTTTGATTTAAAAAAAGGAAAAACTGAAACTACAGTAAACCAAATTTGAACGCTTGCAACTCAGCCCGTTTCAAAACTTCATACATTTGTGACTTCATACATTTGATATTGACACTTCTCGAATCCTCGAATATCGAAACACGCCAAAAATTCTGTTCAGACCGGTAATTATCGACATTATCAATAGCACGTTGTGCCAATTTAATAATTTTTATTTATTGTTTTAGCAACACGTGTGAAAACAAAACCTCAACCTATAGTAACCTGATATCAGTAATTCGAAACCTACACTTTCTCCTCCATTTCCATGTTTTTTCTGACATCCGGATCCAGTATTTTGTACTTTGAAAACAGTAGCTGATCTACCTTTTTATTCTCAAACGGTCCTCGTCAAAAAAAAATCTTATTCGCATTTTTTGTTCTTAATCGTCGCAAAAGTTCAATATTTCTAGTTTTTTTTTGAATAAATAGTGAAAAAATTACCTCTATGTTTTCTGATGTTCTTTGGAAAACAAACTTGTTTTTCTTCATTAGCCTAATTCAGAAAAACCGCCAATATTTTGCCCTAAGGCTGACAATAAAACACCAAGCTGGTCTATTCTATATTTTCTTAAAATACCTATTCTCTTCTTTTATCATCTTTCCATGAAAATAAGAGTTCTTAGAAATGATGTTATTTGTCTGTCTAATACCAGTTCCTGATTCAATAAAACCCAGTTCAAACTCCATGAATTGCTAAATCCACTTTTGAAAGCCGGAAATCTTTCACGAAAAGTTCAATAAACACAGTGATTTATTTTTACCAAGAAACCACGGCCGGAAATTTCCCTTTTCAAGGTATAATTGTTGTCTGTTTTCCATTTTCTTCTTCTCTTTTTTTTCAATTTGACATCAGAGCTGTCATTTTGGATCTTTTCGACAGACTCAATAAATATGTCGGAATAGTATTACATGTCTACTTGAATATATCAAAGTTCACCTATTTTGTAGTTTCTCACTCCCAAATTTTATGGGAAACTTCTTATATATCTATAAAGTATATTATATTGTTGTTATTTTTTTTTAGTATCCATTTTTAAAGTGTTTTTCCTTTTTCGAAATTCATAAATAGAACGAGGTAAGTGAGAGGTTTGAATTATTCAAAAGGATCTTTAAAGCTTCTTTTTTTCTGGTAGCAAAAAAATAAGTGAGCAAATTGTTTTTCGCTAGTTCTACTCCCAAGAGTATTTTATATTACTCATAGTCATTAATCCTACTACTCGCCATATTTCAAATCGGAAAAACAGGTTATGAATATTTTCTTTTTTTTTTCCATGCTTTTTTGTTCGAAATAAAATAACATACCTTTTTGTGCATTCAACTAAACGTAACTTTTTATGATTTTTTATTTTTTCTTCATATTTTTCGTTTTTTTCATTCAAGCGAACACTTACTTTCAATTACAACCATTCTTCGCGAAATTCCCTTTTTTCTAATTAGAATTTTGTTTTTTTTTTCATTGGGAATTTTTCAATCAAAAAGAGAAAATACTTATTTTTTTTCGAATTCCGAGTTTTTCGCGAGAGGCGATGTTTTTCATCCGATTTTTGAGATAAATGAGAAAAAAGTAATAAAATCGGAAGAAATGAACGTTGTCTAGTTTCATTTTCTGTTTTTTTTTTTGGTGAAAAATAAGTCTGCAGGAAATAATGAAAAAACTTAAAGACATCTAGACAGTTGGAAATCATTTTTCAGCTATTTATTACTTTTTGTTCATCTTCCTATGATTTTTCAATGTCTGAAACACGTTTTCAAAATTTTTTTTGATAATTAGGTGTCTTTGAACAAATTCTTAATCGCACCATCTGAATACTACCAGGTCCAATAAGTTTGGTCTTCATAATATAGTTGTTACTGAAAAACGATTTGTTAGTCATTTTAAGGGATGTGGCACATTTTCAGAATACTAGTCAGGATCAAATCTTTCCCACCGGGTCACTGTTATTCCGATTTTCTTCTTGATCGTTCCTACTATCTTGTATACTTTTGTTTTCTTCTGATAAAAAAGTTTGAATAGACCAAGATTGTGACTGGTTTCAAAAGATTGAAAACAGGAACTTTTCTGATCAGTGAATAAAGATTATGATGTTTGGAACCTTATCAAAGAAGCCACCGATTTCGATTCAAACTTTCAAAAGTCATGAAAGATGTTCTCGTACTGTGTATTTTTGCGTAAATGACACGCTGGTCAATTGGAAAATTGTGGGTAGGTTGTTAAATTTTGCAAATATTATTATCATATGTTAAATGTGTCATAATAGAATTGTTCTGATGTTTCTAATCATTTTTGATGTCAGGCATGACCAAGCAAGACCCTATTGAAACTGATTGTTAGTAATCACTATGATGAGTTTGAGTTAATGTTCCACAGAAATTTTGTTTTTAACTTTTCAAACTGTCTATTATTTCACTTTTCCTGAATAGGCCAATAAAAGTTTTCGAATTTGTTTAGAGATGTCCAGGTTCAAAAAATAGATCGGGCCTAATATATTTGGATCCGTTTTATATCGGATCAGATTTTTCTTTTCGGGACTATCGACAATGGTTATTTTACATTTCAAACAATAATACAGGGTGTTCCAAAAGTATACGACGGTTTTTCATTCGACTATAGAAAGTGTGTAGCATGTTTATTTTCGGATTTTTTGGGCTAGGCTGATAGTATTTGTCTTAGTCTAACTGAAAATAAAAATAAAATGATTAAAATTCATTCTAAAAATTTGAAAATTGAGTTTATGTAAAGTTAGTCATTTTTTGAGTGAAAAATGATACTTTTTGTGACTTCTCGATCTCAGCTCATAAGCTCCATAAAGTTCCCAAAAATTTTTTGAACAGACACTGGGACATGTTCTTCGATTTTAAACAACTTTCATAGAATCTCACTGCTCCTAACTTCAGTGAATGAGCGTTGACTGAAACGAGAATTGAGTGCGGCGGCAATTAGGTTGTGAGAGGAAGCCAAGAAAATATCACGTATTAAAACTCTGAAATGGTTATTAAAGGAGGACTGCGAGATAATTGCATGTTTCCTTCACTCTAAAGTATATGTTCACCTTATATATGTCCCGTCGAGCAAAAAAATCAAAAAAAAAATCGCACAGGAGGGCCAAACAGGTCCAGAAAGGATATTTTGCTTGCTTTGCTTAATGGGGCATGTGTGCTCTATTGAACACGCAGGAAAGTGGAAAATTCATTTTTTATTTATTTTTTCTTTGACGGAAATGCGCGTCAACTTGGGTGTTTGTGTGCACTTTTCAACAGACGCGCGACGAAACTTTGCATACCGCTGTTTCCAATTATTTCGCAGTCACCTTTAAACTTATGATTATCAATCATGTTGAGTCTTGATAGGTCACATGGTTCATTTTGAGTTCATAAAAAAGATAATTGAATTCGCGAAAAAGTCCAAATCTCAATTTTTCTTTCCTGTTAAAAATTGTGAATTTCAACGCAAAACATTGATAAAATCGTTTAAACTAAGTATTATTGACTATGTTGGTTTTCGTTGATCGACATGTGTAGTTCGGTGATAAATGCAAGAATTGAATCTTGTCCAACAAGCAAAACAACTCGATTTTGAGAAATTTTCAGATTTTGAGCATTTTTCGATTTTTTACATTAGACTTCCAAGCCATTTTTTAGCGATCGCTTTCAACAGTGAAAGTTTCCGAGTACACAATTATGGAATGTGATCTTCCGTGATGCTAAGAAAAAATTTTGAGCTAATTTGAAGCTAGCACCGACAAACAACAGTACCTGAAAGAAAACAGGCACTGCGCCGCACAGGCGTTTTTTTCGGAGCACTTTTTAAGTAGTAGTCAACACTGAACACTAAAATCACCTATATCATTGCTGATAGTTGTTTGTAAGTATCTCGTGCATCATAAAACAGCTTACTTGAACCCGTTTGAGTGGTACTTTCAAGCTCAGGTCTTGAAACACGTTGTCGTATACTTTTGGAACACCCTGTAGAATTCCATTTTTTCAAGAAACCTGAAAAATTCACAAATCGGCCAATTAATTTTTTTTTGTCAGATGTATTTTGCTCGAACACAAAAACTTGATGGAAACATGTTTTCCTATGAATATTCTATCTGAAAACTCTAGTCTTTTGCTGAAATTTGAGAATTCTTGTTTTCCTTTTTCTTTTTCCTCAACACGGAACTGCATATGTATTAATTATTTATCCATTATACTAATTTAATAAAAAGACCAATACTTTCTAGTCATAAGTCAATTTACTGCAAATAATTAATCATATCTCAATGCATTTTATTACCGCAATAATGTTTGACTAAAGTTCAGCCCTCCAAGTCATTTCTCGTGCCCTTTTTTGTTGTCGTCGTCTTCGACGTCTTTTTTTTCCTCAAAATATGCTCATAATATGCCTTTCTCTCATTTATATGTTCTCCTTGGATACTCTATTTTTATGTGTTTTTTTTTTCGAATTTTGAGCACATTCGCGAGTACGGCTTTAGTTTTTTCAGCAAATAAATAAATAAATAACAAAATGACATCGGAATCGTCGAATACTGGAACATTTCTACAAGCATCCACAACTATCGACTCTGCATTATTTTTCGTGTTTGCTGCTTTTATTCTCAATGTTATTGTGGTTATAAGTAAGTGAACATAAAGTTGGAGAGGATTGGAAAAAAAAAGCATTAGGTCATAAAAAACATCATTGCCCATAATTTTATCCTTACCACATGATTACTGTAGTTTTGGTTGTTGTTCCAGCATAAAACTGAAACTACAGTACCCCGGTGACTGCGATTGATATTTAGATAACCTGTCAAGTATAAAATATATGAGACGTGCATGTGTTTTGATATACTGTAGCAAGTTTTCAATGAAAAATCATTGCTTCATAAACTGTTTTGAATCTGCACACACCGAAATTTACGAACAATTATGAGAGTGTGTTGTAAACAGTGAGATAGAAAAGAAAACAGAGTTTCGATAGAGCGCACAAGGCTCACTGAGCAGATTGTTTTTGCTTTCCTTGTTTGGTGCTCTCGTAGCCGATATTTCAGGGTTTTTTGTTCAAAACGACTATTTCTATTTTAATATGTACTGTATTCTTAGTGAATCATTTCCAAGGGTTATTTTTCTTTTAAGATTAACTTTTAAGATCGATTTTTTCACCGGAGCAGCTCTTTAGTCATCTAATATACATATTAAACAAATTTATTTGTACTCTAGATGCTGTTTTTTTTGTCATGATTTTCCAAATTTAAGAAAAACTTCCAGACTGACTCTGACCAGGTCTGACCATTGAAGTATAGTTTTGTAATTTTTTTTGTAAATTCTCAATTTCTCTCAATAGAAATTGCTAGTCAACCTCCACCTCGTACTTTCAAAATCACATCCAATCATTTTTTGTTTACAATAATCCTAACAAGGGAGGTTCGCGAGCTGTTACTTTCAACTTTTTCTTAAAATTTGTACACTTATAGAGTTTGACCTCCTGCTCATCATGGTATAATTTTTATCCGCCGGAAATTTTTGTGAAAAATGTTATGAATTTTTTAACATTTTCCCATTACAGTTTATATCTGTTATAAAATAATAACAGAACAGTAAATAAATGATTTTGTACTCACGTGAACATTTTTCAAAGGTAAATGCCTCATTTTTTCCTTCGAAAATGGTCATGAAAAAACGTTGATCTTTCATAACTTTCTTCACAAGACTTTCCGGCGGATAAAAAATATAGCATGATGATCAGGAGGCCGAACTTAATAAGTATGCAGATTTTGAGAAAAAGTTGAAAGTAATAGCTCGCGAACCTCCCTTGTAAGGCTCTTCACAATATAACCCAGTTATCCCAAACATGCACTCGAAAAGAAAACATGTCAACAAACGTCATGAAAAACACTTTTCTCCCATAAATCAGAAACTAATGTAGTCTTAGTTTTTCCGATCTGAAAATATGAATTTTAATGAGGATCGTTTAAATGATCATTAAAAGAAGTAGACGAGAAATGAACCCATGAACCTGTGAAGAAGGGGATTTTTTTCAGTAGCATTCTGTTATTTCGATCCTGCTCCTCACGAACCAGCTCTTGTCTACCGTACTTATCATACACTTCGTCGATTATCTCGCCGAAATGCGGAAGCTCGAATTCGAATGTCGATCAAATCAGAAGAAGAGGAGAGCAACGATTCACCGGCCCAAGTACTTTTTGTTTGAATTATCCTTTTCTTTTTCTTCTCTTTCCCTTTTTCACCTATTTTTTTTTTTTCATTTTTTCCAATTCAGGCCATACTTCTAGAGCCTTTGTGAATCCGTAGTGATGCATGATGTCCTTCCTTTTTTTAACCCATCTTTGGAATGTTTACCCCCTTATGTTCCTTCTTTTTTTTCCTTTCAAACATCGAATATTTTTCAGTGTAATTCGTGGTCAACAACAACACTGTGATCTCATATTTATTTTAATATCGTCGCGCGGGTTTTTCTGATTTGTTTTGCTCATTTTTTTTTTGAATTGTACAAATAATTGTGTCCGAAATAAAGATTTCTTTTTATCCGGATCCCTCCAATTTCACGACAAAACAAGAGGAACTTTGAAATATGAGAAGAAGAAGAAGAACAAATGTGTCAAGTGGTCGCATTCCTTTCCGATTTGGAATGTTTTTTGAATGAAATATGATATGTCCAAAAAGTTAGAGAACTTACAAAAAAAAAACGTGTTCCAGTTATAATTTTGTCAAGTCTAATAATTGTTGCATAGATCTGTCATTTCTGAAAAAATAACAAATTCTAAACAAAATGTCAGCAGATGGTAATAGTGAATTTTTTACGGAGAGTATGGCAACATTTGAAACAGCCACACACAGTACGAGGGTTGAAATTGTGCCAGTTACACTCCAATGGACAGATATAAGGTAAGTTGAAATCAAAAATTAAAAATAGAAAGGTTCAGTACGTTCATTCTCAAAAATTCGATATTGTTGGTTAAATCGTCATATTTTTTGTCTCGAAGTAGACGGTTTGGTCTCATATTTTTTACAGTAGTGCCCAAGGTATCAGCAAAATTTTCTAGTTTTTGTAGGACGATATCTGCAAAAATAAAATTCTGAAATTATTTTTTTCTTAAAAATTTAACTTTTTTTCAAGAGGTTTTTTCCAAGAAATGTTTTGATCTGCCAAATTGTCAAGCTGAGATGGGGAAAATAGTTTCCATATCAAAATTTTGAAAAAAAATTCAGATTAAAAAAAAGAGGTTCCTGTGATTCCCGAGTAACAGGGTTAAAAAAGTGTGCTCTATTGCAAACAAGCAAGTATATATTTTCCAAATTTTCTTATTTGTTTGAAAAAAAGTTGTGCACAACATACAAAACACTATACGCGCATACGGTGACGACAACTTGCACCCTTATTTTTAGCGAAGAAAGACCACCCCTTTAAAGCTATTCTTTGAGATAAGCGTAAGATTTAAAAATTATGCGATCACCAACAATAATATTTACAGTGTTACATCTACAAAAGGTCATCGAGAATTGTTGAAAGATGTAAACGGAATTGCGAAACCGGGCGAATTGATGGCTTTGATGGGAGCAAGTGGAGCTGGCAAAACAACACTTCTCAATATATTAATGAATCGAAATCTGAAAGGATTAGAAACTCGAGGAAATATAACTGTAAATGGTGTTGAAATGGGAGATAAAATATCATATATTTCCGGATTTGCACAACAAGAAGAAATGTTCATTCCAACATTGACTGTTCAAGAACATCTTATGATTCAAGCAAAATTGAGGATAAAAGGAGGATCGGCGATAAGAAAACATAAAGTGGAAGAAGTGTTGAATCAATTGAAGTTGACGAAATGTCGAGACTCAAAAATTGGATCAATTGGACAAGAAAAAGGAATATCTGGAGGAGAAGCGAGAAGGTTGACATTTGCATCGGAATTGTTATCGAATCCATCACTATTGTTTGCGGATGAACCAACAACTGGACTAGACTCTTTTATGGCTGAAAATGTTATTCAGATTCTGAAAGGAATTGCGAAATTGGGAAGGTTAGCTGTTAAATTTATTGAAAACCCAATTTCTTTGAAAATAGTGAATTTTTCATTAAAATTGAGAACATGCTTTTGACCGAAGTTTTACTTACTGAAATTGGCTCATTTACTCCGCACCACCAACAAAACATGGTCTGATTTTTTGTATAAATTATAACCTGAAATTCAATCGGTTACACTCGCTCCATTGGTAATCACTTTTCCTACTGTAAAATTGTTTTGTCCGATTTTCGATGTAGGACAGGTTCCAAAAATATATTTTTGAAAATCTTCAGAAGTGAAATTGAAACTACAGTACTCCGATGACGCGATTGAATTTCAGATTTACTTTTAATTCAATTCAAGTTATAAAATACCCGAATCGGATCTAATCTAAATTTTTGAGAATTGAACTCATTTGTTGAAACAATATTTTGAAGTAACTGATTCTTTCACAATATATAAAAATCCCAAAGAAAATACAAGTTTCCTTCTTCCATCCCTAATGTTTGTTTTTTAGAACAATAATCTGTACAATCCATCAACCTTCATCCCAATTATATCAAATGTTTGATCGTGTTATCTATTTATCAGCTGGACATGTTGCTTTTTATGGATCACCTGAACAATCTATCGCATTCTTTGATAAATGTGATCATCGAGTTCCCGAACAATATAATCCAAGTGAATGGATCATTTATAAACTAGCAGTTCAACCTGGACAAGAAATTGAAGCCAATACAAGAATTGGACGTATTGTATCGAAATTTGAGCAAAGTGAATACAATCATCGATTGATAGAAGATCTTGAAATCGTCGGTGACAATACATCTCCTCCATTTATGTATACAGCTAATTCATGGGTTCAATTTCAAGCTCTTTTCAAAAGATGTACATTAGATGTATGGAGATGTCCCCAATTGACAGCTGCGAAAATAGTTCAGAAAATAATATTTGGAATATTCTTGGCTGCTCTTTATTTTCAAACAGATTATGATAAAAAGGGTATACTCAATATCAATGGAGCATTGTTTTTTCTCTGCGCAGAGTTGTTTTTTTCAACTTGCTTTGGTAGGGAAAATGAGATCATTCTGTATAAACTCGTTATTATTTTAGCTATAATGATGTTTATGAATAATGAGTTTTCATTAGTTGCTCGAGAAATCCATGATGGTTTATATAATCTTTCCACATATTATGTTGCTCGATGTCTATCTCTTGTCCCATTATTTTCAACTGATGGCCTCATTTTCCTATATATAATGTTCTGGCCGATTGGATTCAATTCAACCGTATTTCAAGTCATTGTTGCTAGTTGTATAACTCTTCTCACAAGTCAAGCAGCATCTGCTCTCGGAATTGGAATGTCTTGTATCTTTCCAACTGCGACTATGACTGCTGTAATGGCCTGTCCAGTTCTGGTTCTATTTCGAACTTTTAGTGGATTCTACGGCAATCTTTCGTCGTTCCCAAGTTTTGTTCGATGGTTGCAGTATATTAGTCCATTCAGGTTAGATTTGAAAACAACATTCGGTGGAAAAAAATGTTCTTTTTCAGATATGGTTTCGAAGGATTCATAGTAAATCAATGGTCAGAAATTGATAGTTTTCATTCGAATGTCAAAGCAAATTGGACAAAACAGGTATGGTACCACGTAGCACACATGAAAAATTGTTTTTAACATTTCTCAGCACCGTGACAATATACTCAAGTATTATTCGTTCTCGTCGACTGCTCTTCCTTGGGATTTTATTGGTTTGTCTGTTTTCAGTTTGATTTGTTATATTATTGGATTTTTGGCATTGGCTGTTCGGATAAAAAGAGCTCGATGAACTTAAATTTGAAAAATAAATATTTGTTACTATTTATTGATATTTATGCCATTGAGAATATGATTAATCATGTTAAAGGAGAACTGTTCCTTTCATTTGTGACTTATCTGAAAAAAAACAGGACTCGGAAGAGTTTCTCTATTTTCAAAAAAAATCTAATTTTCTGATTTTGACTTGCTATATCGTTGGTTCGAATTTTTTAGTTTGATGTTTGATAATTTTTGGTTTCCCGACCAGGTCATCCAACGAAACAATTTCAGCTAGAATCTACGAAATAGCAGGTCGAAATAAAAGACTTCAAAAATTTTAATTTGATTCTTTTTAAACTTATATTTTTTGTTTTCATCTGCGTGATTTTCTTGTATTTTCACTCTAACATAAGTCCTTAAAATATTTGCTTTCTAAAAAACAAATTTCCTCTTTTGATCATCAAAGAGCATGACAAACACAAGAAAACGGAAAGATAAAAGAAAAAAAAGTGATAAGATTTACACAGATTTTCAAGTGTGAAAATAAAACCGGTTCATAATAAATATTTATGAGAGCACAATAAATTAGGAACAAACATAGAAATATACAGATTAGGTTCGACTTTTGTGAAATCTAGAAAATCAAAGAGTACAAGTCTTGATCTGTCAGATTTCTTAATAATTCTCTTTTCGTATTATCGTCCATTGAATTAGCAATATGTGTTAGGATTCGATTCTTTTCTCCAACTGTTAATTGAGTATTTTGTTGTGTCATAACGATTCGAATTAGTTTTTGTTGGGTTTTCGTTGACAATTTTGGTAGAGCTTTCTGGAAAATGCACAGCAGTGATTTGGAATGGAGAATACTAAGAATCTATTTTTTCGGTAGAACTCAATATTTCTCAAGCCCGCGGGTTTCTAAATAGTTTTTATGTTGCATATAAAACGGATGGGCCTGGTCTGACCCATTTTGGTTTTTACTTCCAAAGTAAGCGGGTCATATTTTAAAAATTAAAAGGGAAGAGATATAAAAAATAAAATGAAGAAAATAAAAAATCGGTTATAAAAAAAGGCTATAATCTGGATCAGTTTTACTAGTGAATGATACAGTGGATACAATGATAGTATGGACTTTTTCGCAAAAGTCTCCGGTTTAAAAAAAAAGGCGGCTAATTGATCCTCACTTGATGGAGAGTTTCACTAATCGTTATCCGAGTTTATTAATTCATTTAGTTTCCAATTCACCCTTACTCTTGATTACTGTCGGATTAAAAAATTTTTTGAAATAGAAAACTTACGAAAATTCTCATTTTTCTCTGTCGTTCTTCTTTTTCCACTCTCATTTTCCATTCTCGATGTTCTTTTTGCACATCCTTGTCCAATTTTTCGACAAGCTGAAAATTAGTTGTTTTCAGTTTGAAATTTCAGTCAGTTTTTCTAAATCAATCCTAGCCTGTTTCTTTTTCAATCCTTTTTATGAAAAAGTACCGGCCCGCTTACCTTATCTATTTCCTGGTTAATTTGCGAAATTGTCTTTGTTTCAGCATTTTCTAATATTCTCTGTAAAATTGATATCAAATCATTCAAATGTTCATTTTTCTTACATCAATAGAATCTGATTTTTGTTGATTTGAGTAGGAGAATAAAATAGTTATAACTAAAAGTTGAATAAGTTTAAGCATATTGTACTTAGGCGTGAAAAATATCGAAATTGTTCAAGAAGTGATCAAAACGGAGAAGGCAAAGAAGAAGGCGGATGGATGAATGGACAGTCAAAAGTAAATAAATGAAAACAAGAAAAAGGCGGAACGAGCGAGACAAAAGGACAAAAAAGGCGAAAAAAATATATGGTATTTATCTATTTGAACAAGATTGCTTTTGTGCCATTTGGTTGAAAAACACAAAGACAAAAACATGAAACAAAAATAGTAACAATTTGCTATGCAACAAATTTGGTCAGCATTTTTAGAATAAATATTATTATTTTATTCAAAACAATGGATGGTTGAGGCCAATGTGAGATAGTTATTTCTAGACCTGATAACTTCTGTTAATGAAGTATAAAACGACATGAGAAAAGATTTTCAAGAACCTCCATTCGTTAACGATTTTCGGAGTTGAAACATTTATTTCATTTTTCGAAAAAGAAACTCGAGTATTTTTTTTCTGCCCTTTTGATGCTACTTGCTAGTACTGTATATCATATGATGAAGGTGAGTCTCAAAATGCAATGATACAGGAAAAACGGTCCGGCCGATAGATCCCAACATAGGGTCGATAAAAATAAGGTTATGTATGCAGACTTGTTCAGATAAAGTCCCAATATACACCTCGTTATAGGACCGGAACGGACCCAATGTAGAGAAGTCATATTGTTAGTCGAAACAGTTTTTATATACATCCGATACACAAAAACAAAGCCGATTGAGGTCCAGTAGAAAGTCTGGACCTATGAATGTTTGGTGCAGAGATGTACAAAATCAATAATTAATGAAAACTAGAGATTAATTTGAATTTCCAATCCGTATCACCCACTTTATTGTTAGTTTCATGTTTTCTGGCTTTAAAAGATATTTTCATCGTTTTATGCCATTAACATCGGATTCTCCTAGTCAGAACACCAAAAAAATACTTCTATATTAACAGCCGAATTTCAAACGCTGCCATTGGGTTACTGTTGTTTTGATTTTTTGCATCAAAAACGTCAACAACCAACATTTATTGTAGAGAGACACAGCCAAAACTGGCTGAAAATGTCATCTGGAACTGAAAATCAGACACTCAGGTACACCCCAAGCGTCTTCTTACATAATCCCAAAATTTAACTTTTTCAATAAAAATCTCAAAATTCTGAGCGAAAAACCCAAACGATCACCTCATCGAGTTCAAAAAGTGAGCAGCTCAAAAACGAGCAGCTCGTTTAGTCAAGCTCGTTAGCCTGCTCGTTTGTGCGATCAGCTCGTTTTCCAGCAGCTCATAGCTGCTCGAAAGTGAGCAGCTGAAAGGCTATATACAGTACCCAAATAAAAATTCCAATGCCGTGAAGGTGATGGAAGAAAAAAAGGGGGACGAACATCCCAACATTTTTTTGTCGTGTAATTCTCTCGAAGAACAAGTTTTTTTCTAATTTTTCCACTTTTAAGCTGCGCTTGCTTCATATAAAATTATTTCTTTGGCAATAAAAAAATGGTTTCTATATCATACGAAATATCACGCCAATAGGACAGACTCATATAACCTTTATCAGTGTACATTTGCAAGATAACAATCATTGATTACTCTGTTTTTTAGAAATGGTCAAGATTGGAATTATTGGTGGATCGGGTTTAGAAGACCCAAAAATTCTGCAAAATCCGAAAAATGTCACAGTCGAAACACCTTATGGAAATCCCAGTGATCAGTTGGTTGAAGGTAATTTTTTTTGCATTTTCGTTCAATAAAAAATTAACATTTGCCACCCAGGCACTATCAACGGTGTCCAATGTGTACTATTAGCCCGACATGGAAAGAAACACGATATTATGCCTGGAAATGTCAATTATCGAGCAAATCTCTGGGCTCTTTATTCTCGAGGTAAACTTTTTTCTGAAACAAAACGTACATCTAATAATTTCCAGGAGTCGATGTTATTATCACTTCAACTGCATGTGGATCACTTCAAGAAAATGTAAAACCTGGTGAATTGTTGTTCCCAGATTCGGTTTTTGACAGGTTTTTGATATTTTCCCCATTTTTGAAATTATTTTGGAATTTCAGAACAAATGGCAGAAATAGCACATTCTTCGATGGTACAAACAGCGAAGTTCCCGGAGTTTGTCATATTCAATCACATCCTGCATACAACGAAAAATTGCGTCAGGTAATTGTTTTCTGAATTTTTGGAATCACTGGGAATGAAATATAAAAATTACCATTTCTGTTAAATTTTAGATTCTGATCTCGACTGCTCAAAAACTGAACATCGATCACCACACATCTGGTTTTGGAGTATGCATCGAAGGTCCTCGATTTTCCACAAAAGCCGAAAGCCTTGTCTTCAAATCTTGGGGTGCTAGTTTAGTGAATATGACAATGATGCCAGAATGTATTTTGGCTAAAGAACTGGGAATACCATATGCTACAACTGCACTTGTAACAGACTACGATTGTTGGAAAGATGAAGGACATGTAAGTAAACTGTTTTCTCTTCTATCTCTCATGCGGCTGTTGCAATAGAAAAGTGTAAGACGTTTGGTGTGCGTGGCATGTGTGCCCGGTTAGCTCAGTCGGTAGAGCACCAGACTCTTAATCTGGCTGTCGCGGGTTCGAGCCCCGCATCGGGCTGATGCAACTTTTTTTCTTTAAATTTTGAATTACATTTTTTTTGCAGGTCACAATGGAAACAGTTATGAAAGTTTTTGCTGCCAATGTTGAGAAAGCTAAGAGCCTATTTGTCGAGGCTGTTGTCGAAATTGCCAATAATGATTGGGCCTTCGAAAAAGAACGATTGAAGGTAAATTTCCATTGAATAACAGTAAAAATAATTGTTCTTGTTTTCCAGAAAGAAGCTAGAAGTTCAGTGATGATTTCTCCAGATGTCGTAATCCCCCATCTTCAAACAAACAATTAAAAGTAATTCTATATTTTTGTTGAAACTGTTAAACTTTGTTTAGAAAAGAAATTTGATACTTTGAATAAACTATAGATTTGATAAATTTGCCTTTTGTTTGTCATTAAAAAATCCAACTTCAAACGCTTGGAAATTTTGCAGAACAATTGGAAAATAAAAATCTCTAACAAGGGAGGTTCGTGAGCTGTTACTTTCAACTTTTTCTCAAAATTTGTACACTTATGTAGTTCGACCTCCTGATCATCGTGGTACATTTTTTATTCGCCGGAAATTTTTGTGAATAAAGTTATGAAAGATTAAAGTTATTTCATGACCATTTTCTGAAGAAAAAATGAGCACGTGAATACAAATTCATTTATTTACTGTGCTGCCCTTATTTTATAACAGTTATGAATTGTAATGGGAAAATGTCTAAAAATTCATAACTTTTTACACAAAAATTTCCGGTGGATAAAAACTATACCACGATAATCAGGAGGTCAAACTCTATAAGTGTACAAATTTTAAGAAAAAGTTGAAAGTAACAGCTCGCGAACCTCCCTTGTAAGGAAGCTTTTAAACTTATTTGAAAACCTCGACCGGTATTGAATTTTATTGAAGGGAAAAACTCTATAAACTTTCAAAACCTGGAAAATAAAACAAAAAAATTTGAAAATTGAAATCGATAGACATTCCATAACCGGTTAACCACTGAAATCACACCGTACCCTTAAAGGCACAACAAGAAAAATTGTTCGTCGTAGCAAGACCATATCAGCGCGCCCGCTTTTTAATTTTTGTGCTTGAATTTTCGAAAAAAAGTTTTCTTCATTTTATTTTTTCTTCTCGTTGCCAAGTTCCAATATTATTTAGCCGTACTCTACATTTGAAAGTGATGTTTTTTGCTCTATAATCAAAAGTCACATCGTTCGTTTCGAAAACGAGTTCACAAAAATTCGAAAAAAAAAACCCTTATTATTTTTAAAAATTTCGGTGTTCAAAAAATTTCGCCCGCATATTTTCACAAATATTTAACCGTTTGGCTAATATTTACAGATAAGTGAATCTTCCACTCGTTTTTAGTTATTTACAATTTGAACCACCCATATTTTTCTCAGGTTTACAAATCTTTTTTTGATCCACTTTGTTTCGTTTTTTCATACAATTCCTCATATATCGTCGATAGAATTTATTTACAGATCGAGTAGTGTCTGGTAAACCGCCGTAATGAATATGGTTCTATCGTAAGTTAATTTTCCGCTTGATTTCAAAAGGAGTACATCCCGAGAAGGGCACGAGTTCTTTTTGAAAGTACTTGAAAACTACAAAAGTTGTGATCAACGAATTTAAACCTGGTAATGAAGCTGATTGAAAAAACAGGAACATTCATCACCAAAAATTAGTCAGTGAATACCCCCTTTTAAAAGTTGTCAGGCGATATTAGAAAGAGGTGTGTATGCGCATTTGTGGTATATGATTGTGGAATACGATGACAACCCTGATGTTGTTTCTACTAGAACTGGTCTTCTTCATTTTTTCTTTCTTTTCATTCTCTGCGTCTCTGGCTAATTTTCCGATGCATAAACGCCTGCAGTTTAGAGAGACGCAGAGAAACATGCGCATGCACAGCTGGACCTTTTCACTCATCATTTGTTGTTATTAACCAATGCCGGATCTCTTGTCGATGTATTTTTATTGTTTTGATTTTTTTAAAGACCTGTAATGCGTAAACTACCAAAAACAGCCTTACGTTTATCGATTTTGCTGAATTCAGATGGAAAGTTGTCACAATAGAAAAATCGTGTAACAATTCCATTGTTTTTCTTACAAAAACTTTAGTTTTTCATTTTAGTAGGCTCTATGTTTGAACAAAATTCGCATTCGCTTTAAAAAAACGACAGTTCGAAAATATTTCCTCTCATAAAAAGAATTCCCCGTCTAAAATTAGATTATCCTCTTGCCTTTTCCTTTTCGACTGACTTTATAGTTTTTTTTTACATTCAGTCATCATAGAAGTATACCATTTTCAATAGCTGACCTTGGTGCGAACATCTTTGTCAATTTTACTACCAAGAATCTAGGCAGTTTTGTTTTGTAACCTAATATTTTCTCACGCGCGTCCGATGAATGAAACTTTGAAATCTGCTACATAATATTGTTTATTTACTTATGCACCTTCATGTTTATTCACTGTGTATACGGAAGAACAAAAGTTCACATCCAAAATTTTAATGCATGGTGGCCACCGATCGGAAGTTTTATAAACATACTTGAAAATAGCACTTGAGTGGACAGCAAAAAACGACGAAAATGGTCATACATCATATTGATTATTGCATATTCAATATAGTTGGTGTTTTGCAGCTGCCCGGAAGCGAATAATTGCACCCAAGACGGACACATTTTATACTTATGAAAAGAGCATAAAGCATAGAGAAAGCTTACAATAAGTAATTGAAATGGGTATTTTTTAAGCAGAGTACTTAGATATCTTTGATGCGATAATGTCAAAAAATTACAAAACATCTTCTAGAATACATTGGATTTTATTTTTCGGAATTCAAATAAGTATCATTCAATAGTATCAGATTCCATCAATCACATGAAGTAGATTGTTCCATTAAAAATTTTGATGAAAGAACACCTTCGACATAGTTGGACTCTCAAGGGACTTTCAATGAAGAAACCTTGTACTCAATAAAAAGTTCCTTTTTTTTACAACATAGACCCACGCGTTTTAAAACTTTGGAGAAAGGTACAATTCCTTACATTCTTTGAACTCAAAACTAATGAGAATTATTACAACTGTGAAATTTCATGGTTCAAAGTTCAAAATGTGAACGCTCTAAACCCCGTTTTTGACATTTTCTCTTGATAGTATAATTCCTTATTGTTGAATATTGGTTTTTCTCATACGGGTGTCAAAATGACAGGTTTTATCTATCTATTTTCGCTTGATTCGTCAAAGCTCGCCCTCTATAATTAACGAATCAGGTTAGAGAGAAAACCAGACAGATGAGGATGCGCCCATCAATTTATGATAATATTTTAGAATTTATGGATATAATAAAAAGAGGAAAATCATCAAAATGATAAATAGCAATAAAATGAACAATTATTAGATGATTGACTGACTGTGTAATAGTTACCTGTTTTTTTTCTGAATTCTTGTATGTTCTTTTCCTGCTTGCTTGGTTATGCTTTCTCCTTTCATTCATTCGTTTTTCTATTATTCTCATGATATTTATCGATCATCTATCCAGTTACAGTTGTACAATCAAGTGTATTATTAATGTCATGTGATTTTCAAAATTCATTGATATTCGAGAAAAAAGAAACATTGTTACACATTCGATGTCAGATCTTCTTATTCTTATTATTTGATGTGTATCGGAACAACAATGCGTTAATAATTTGTGTTCGTTTTTGTCACATTTCCGTTAGTTTTTTTTTCTGCAAATAATCGAATATTGAGGCCTGCGTGATTCATCGAATGATGATTCAATGTTTATCTTGAAGAGCAATTTTGTCGAAACAACCCAACATTTCATACTTTCTTCAAATTTTCCAGCCTTATGTATTTAAAATAAGTACAAATATCACTTTTTCTCAACCAGTCTCAACCTTAAATTATTGAAGCAAGGTAAAAATATGGCAAAACCCGAAAATAAATCTGTAAAAAAAAATTAACGCCTTCGATTGCAAGTGTCGTGTCACACCCGTTTTCCCATTAATTTTATGTCATTTTTTGAAAAGTTTAATGGTATTATTCATTTGAAAAATAACACTTTAAAGAACATTCGAAAAAATTCAATTCATTGATGCATGTGCAGAATGTTTTATTTTTTGATTGGCATTCATTTCGCTATTTTGCCTGATAGATGTTAGTTCTTTTCCTATAGGAAAACAAAACTCACAATCCTCACTCAACTTTGAAAATTACACTCAATTTGGGCCGAATCCACATTTCGAACAATTATTGTTATTCTGGCCACATATACTCTAAAAAATGAATGGTATATGTGCCCTTGAACATACATTGTTCATGTTTATGACGTGTCTATTGTATGTCTTTATGTTTACACAGATTGTCTCAAAAGTAGTGGTAACTTGAAGGATTATTCAGCTTTTTTGAAAGTGTTTTTCCACTTGATCCATCATCTTTGTTTTGAATACGCCGTATTATTTGAGTGACCAGGCGGACAGACAGCCGTCACCGTAATATTATTGGTCGCATCTCAATTACTTCTATTTGCACTGTCTCTATGCCCTATTTACGGCCTAATAACAACAACGAACCTCAAGTCGTAATAATGGTAAGAGGATGAGGAATAATAACAATAACCACCAAACTAATTCTTACTCGGCTGGTTATAATGCTATTGTAACGATTGACCTTGATATATATTTTCTCCTTATTTGTGCTAATTGGGTTGTGTTCTTTATTTTGTTCGTTTGTCGTATTTTCTATGTCGCGCGGCTGAATTCGTCATACCGAGTAGTTAAGAGGATTCATTTTTCTCGTTCCGAACTGAATCATTGATTCGTTTCTGGCTGCCTATGTTTCATTTTGACGCTCTGATTATTCTTCACAATTTTATTTTTCTTGTTGCTGAGACAGGTGCATCTTCCAAGTAGAACAATGGAAATTCTCTCGAATTATAGGACAAGTTGAGATTTACTCAGACAGGTGCCTCTGAATTATAAACCCACCTGCCTGCCTGTTCTCATTTCTTTGTTTTCGCATGCAGAGTTCTCACGTCATAATCACTTAGAGGATTAGGACAAGAAAGACAATCAATGAAAGAAATACTTGGTGCGAATAGCTATTTCAAAATATTTTCTCGAAATACTCATTAGGACTTTCGTAAGGATATGATTTTTGAAGAATTGAAAATCAAATTAATTTTCTGTATTTCTGAAATTCTCGAATGAACTTCAATTTTGCGTTTTGAATGACTTTACCAGTAATATTTTAACGAAAATCTCAAAATAAAAAAAAACTACATTTTCATTTTAAAAATCGGCGCTATTCTGCGAAAATTTCTGAAATTATTACATGTGTTTTTTCTTTTAATTTCTACATGATGTTTTTTTCCAACTCAGTCAGCGATTATTTTTTGTGAAGGAATTTTTCAATCATCAGAAAGAAAATGTTGTTTGTTTCTGGCCATGTTATGTCTGGAATTTCTTATTTTTCAAGTTGTTCCAGATACCCGTCCACTGAATGCTTCCAGTTTTGTTTTCCAATAAATGAGTCAACGTACCAATAAGATCACGTCTTTTTTGTGCGTCATATTTGTATAATATGTGCAAGTTGGCATTGAGTAAATGTCAGTCGGTTGCCTTCTTCCTTTTCTACGTGATCTTTTTTCCGCACTCTGCCATCTAGTATGCGCTTGAGCTTGTTGAAGGAACAGTTTTTCCGCGTGTGTCTGTGTATATTTTGTCTGTCTATTGACACAAGCTCTTTCCGCATTTCTTCATTTTGTGTATTTCCCATTTTCGTTGAGGTTAGACACATTTTGTTGTCTGTCTTCCTGTTCCCGATAAGTCATCACTATAATAATTATTATTATATATTATGATGAACACTTCCAGTATATATTTGCTAATTTTCATCCATTCAAGTTTTTCCTGGTTTATTGTTATTATTATTAAACCGGCATCGTTTTGTTTTATTCGACAATTAAGTGGCTTTTCCTATACGTTTTTCATCTTCTCAAGATTTTGTCTTTACAATTTGGGTAATCGTGTTATATTGTCCAAAATTTTATAGTTTTTTCTCATGTACCGCACCTGAAAAAAACTAGATCTCTTGCGTTTTCGGTGCTCACACACAATGCCAATCACAGCGTTAGAAAAAATTTTCGCAATTTTTGAAAGTGCATTGAGTGACTTCGAATGTAGTGTAAGTAAATAAAATTTTAATACTATTACTTAACAATTTCTTTTAATTTCATAACTGTGCTTCAGTTGAGACGATTTTGAAAATACTTTCGTTCTCGACTTTTTTAGTACGCGACGCATGCGTACCAATAAAATTTTAAGCATTAAGAACAACTGGTATTTGTTTATTCGAGCGTACCAATTCATATTCAACAACAGTATACTGTTTTTGTTGGTTCTTTTTTGATAAAGTATATTGCAAATTATAGATTTTTCCATTATTTGTTGTGATTTTTTATCAAGAGAAAAACGACGATTCCAAATTCTCTTTGGCACACATACAACATGTGTGTGACACAAGATTCCCGAATGATACAAATGATATGTTTTAATCTTATGATCGGTCACAAGTATCGTTTGGAATGGTGACGAATAATTATGTAAAGAAAAACGGAAATTTTTATTTTCATAGAAGTAAACATATTTTCATCGGAATTGTAGAGGCTATAGTCTCTGGAAACCCAAAAATTGTTTTTAAATAAACCAGATTTTCCGTCCACATGTTCATCATCACTTTTCAAAATCTTCTATTTATCCGCCTTTCGAAGACGAGTTGAATTGATTTTCTAGTTGTACTTTTTCAGTTTTCCTCTACACGTTTTTTAAAATGTATTTTCATATTTTTCAATCAACGAATGGAACAAATACCATATCGATATCTGTTTATTCGGAAATGAAGAATGAGTCAACTTTGATGAAAAAAAGAGAAAAATTTATTGTAATATAATAACTATGATCTGTTGTCTCCGCCTATTTTTTTCAATCGTTCATCATCATTTGGCAACAAAAGTATTTCACATTATTTGTCAGATGAAAAGAGTTTCCGACTAGCTCTTCTTTGTTGTTTTGCTCTTTTTCGACTGACTTGCGAACACTTTCGGGTTTCCGTTTATTGACTATACTATGTATAATGAAGATTTGTATTCCTTTTTGGCATAATATTTACATTTTTATTCGTCGATGATAACATGTTGTTCTGTTTTTTTTTGTAGTAAAACTGATAAAATTGGGAGGTAAAGTTGAAAAACAACTACTTCACTTGGTATCAAAGTACTTTAGTTTGTTCCTTCTATTTTTTCACTTGTTTGCTTTCGATATAAAATCCGGACTAGAGACATTTTTAATTTTCTGGTTCTCAGCCTAGGCTCCATCATATATTTCTCTGACCACAAAGGCAATTGTAGTCCAAATATTTGTTGACGTTTCTGCCTCAAAAAATCAAATATAACTTTCTCGTTGGTTTTTCGAATACTTTTTACAGTGTTTGCTTCGTCGTTATTTATTTGCAGCTTTCTTTTTTGACGTTATTTTTGTGACCAATTTCACGCTTGTCTGACTCAACTGTAACTCGGCCTTGAAAAATTGTCACTTCAAAAAATGGTGTCCAAAGTTCGACCTGTCGTTGGTCTGACTAATTTTTTCTGGTCTTCAAGGCTATTTTCACTCATTTAATAAATGACTTTCATCCCGCCGTTTTTTTCACTAGCTTTTCCCTTCTTTTTTTAGTCATAGTCACCGACCTTGAAATCACATACGCACATAAAAAATGAAAGATAAACGTGTTTTTCTCTTTCATGATCATTCTTACGTCGACTTTTCTTGATTGGTTCAATATTCCGTGAATTTGAAAAAAGATATTGTTTGTTTGTATATTTTGAAGCTAAAAATGTTTATATTTTTGACAAAGTGTTTATAAAATGAACATTTATATATTCTTCCCGTGAATCGATCATGTGGTTTGCTGTTCTTTTTATCTCTTTTCCCTCTACTATTTCACTTGTTTTTTTCGCAATCATTGTTGTTTCTTTTTGTTCGAATGAATCATTCCATCTCTACTAGGACTGTCTCTCAAAGCTATTCATACATGAATATTTTGTGACATTCACATACTTCTATTATTTGTGTTTATTCATTCTATGTGTAGTTTCAAATTACATTTTCTGGTTCACAATCAGATTTTTATTTTCTCGCAAGAACCCCAAATTTTTCATTATTCTCTCATTTTGACCTCAGATCAAATAATTTTGCCGCATAACGCTTGGCATCAAATTAAAAAAAGGTGTTTTCTATAATATTACAGATTGGCGTGTAAACACGAAGAGAGGTTTTAACTCATCAAAAAGATTGATACTTTCATGAGGTTCTTACCTAATTAGACTAGTTGAGTCAGAAAAAATAACAATTGTATACGATTGGAATCGTCAGTTTTTTTTAAACCAAAATCAAACATTTGGTTACCATTTTCATAAGATAAGAACAGTACTCCAAAAAAATCAGATTATATTTTCAACAAAAATTGTCTTCGTCTAGAATAAAGTTTCTGAATGTTCATTTAAATATTTCAACTAATATTTTACGAACACAATCTAAAGTTCGAATTAGGATGTAGAAACGAGATTTTCGAACACTTTTCGATCACAATATCTTGAAAATTAGAAAAAAACAATAAAATGTATTGTTTATCGGAAAGATTTATTCTTGAATACGGAATGTAAGATAATCTTCTTATATATTTTTCCAGACTTGTTTTTATAGTAGGTAACATATATCTTTTTTGCTCTCATTCCTTTTGATCTATTCTTTGTCCCGCAGTTTTTCATATTTATGACCATTTTCCTTCAACTTTTCTCATACTCTCTAATACTTATCCTCTTTCAAAGAAGTGTTCCAAAATTGAAATTCTACTCCATGCAATTGCATTCTATTTTATTTTCTCACTTCAATTATATGAGCTTCATTTATTTTTTCCGGTCCATTGAATTGCACCCTTTAATTTATTTACTTGTTTCCTACCATTTGTTTTATCTCGTTTTCTGCTCTTTTTCATTTCTTATCGCTCGAAAATGGTATTTTGATCATTTTTTTCAACTTGCAAAGTAGGTAACCTTTTTCGTTTTCTAGATTCCAAAAATCCAGTTTTTGTCTTATCTGCACTTCTCATGATCCCATCTGGTCTCTCTTGAAATGATTTTACACTTTTTCTGACAAAGTACAAGTTGTCCTGCTGATCACATGAATGTCTCATCTATCTATTGTCGATCCCGCCCGCCTTCTCTCATTCCTAATTTCATTTTTTATGCCGCCTGTCTTTCTTTCGCGTTTCATGTTGATATTCCCATTTTTGCAGGCAAAAGAAAATGGCTCAAAAAGCTGAAATATCGATCGAAGCGGCTGGTGCAGCTACTAATGGTGCCAAACCAAATCCACCATCACCAAAAAGTCGATTGGCCATGTTGAAGAGAACAAAGAAAAGTAAGCGACTGTGATTTTTGAGAAATTATCAACTCGATAAAATCTTATGCATATTTCTCAAATGAAACCAAAAAATCAATGTTTTAGTTCTTTCGACTATCTCAAACAAATTCGTGTTGAATGTTATTTTCGAATCATTGTTTTTGCAACTAGTCAATTACATTCCATATTAACCAAAATTGTACTTTGCGAAGTGCATCACCGTTTTTCTGTCTAACCTGTTATTTTTAGCATCGAATGCCTCGTCTGATCCATTCCGCTTCCAAAACAATGGAATTACCTACAAGGGAAAATTGATTGGAGAGCAAGATGTGGACAAAGCACGTGGTGATGCGATGTGTGCCGAAGCTATGCGTAATGCCAAGGTTTGTACAGTTTTTTTCTCCTCTGGATGTGGAAAAGACATTCCATAATTTTAGGGTATTGTAAAAGCTGCCGGTGCCCATAAAACTCGAATCAGTCTACAAATCAATATCGAAGGAATCAAGATCCTCGACGATAAAAGTGGGGCTATTCTACACAACTTCCCTGTTTCTAGAATCTCTTTCATCGCTCGTGATTCGTCGGATACTCGTGCTTTCGGTTTGGTTTATGGAGAACCAGGAGGCAAATACAAGTTTTATGGAATCAAAACCGCGCAATCAGCTGATCAAGCAGTTCTTGCCATTAGGGACATGTTCCAGGTAAATATCTTGGAGTACAGTTTTTTTTTCAAAACTGTTGAGCCTGGATAATTTCAAAAAAAAAAATCAGCTGAAAATAGCTATCATGCTAGAATTTCCAGCCTCGCTGTTTGGTACTTGAAATTTTCGCCCTGTTCAGTTTTCAGATGAAATAAAATTATTCTTTCCACAACTTAAGTTAACAAACAAAAAGAGTATTTTTTCAGGTTGTTTTCGAAATGAAAAAGAAGCAAATTGAACAGGTCAAACAACAACAATCTGAAGGAGCTGTTTCGAATGTAAGTTTTTCTCGAGATTTTTGTAACATTTGAAACCGGTTTTTTGTTTTCTACAACTGTAAAATTGGCATAATAGTTAGTCAATACGAAAAAATCTGAATGATGTAATTAGTCACACTGTTATCCTCATCTGAAGAAAATGAAAAGAGGGAAATGTGATGATTGATTGATGGATTGATTGACGGAATTTGTGGTTGATAGTAGACATCAAACTGGATTTTTAGAAATATATAATGAGCCATTTTCAGACAACCAATGATGGAGGTGTTGCTGTCGCTGATTTATTGGATCTCGAATCGGAACTGCATCAAATTGAACAAGGAGTTCAACAATTAGCAACTGTGCCAACGAATACTGATGCGTTTGGAGCCACACCATTCGGAGATCCATTTGCTGATAGCTTCAATACTACTGTAAGTGATGTAGCGTGAAGAAGTAATTTATCGGTTTTGTTGCAGGGAAACTCAACGGGTGTTATGAATTCCTCAAATGCTTCTGGATTCTCATCTGCATCAACACCATTCTCGCCATTCGCCGCTCCTGCCACAACACAATCACCTGTTCAACAACAACAAGCATGGCCACAAACATCTCAACAATTCGGACAATGGCCACAACAACAACCAATTCATATTCAACATGCACATTCAACACCTTCATTCCCCAACAATACCGCGTCATTCTCTGAAACCAATCCATTCGCTTCGGCCGCATTTGGCGTCGCCCCACCACCACAACAATCTCAACCACTTCTCATTCCGGCCGCGCATGATCCATTTGCTGTTGGAGCTTTCACTGGAAGTGTCGATTGGAGTGGAACTGGAGCATCGATGACAAAAGAGAATCAAGCACCGATTGTTCCACAACAAGCACCAATTATTCATCATGCTAACACTTTTGCCAATTTCGGAGATAACAAGTGAGTGTAGAGAAATGCTACAGCATGTTCAAACAATAAAAAAAAATCTTTTTCAGAATTTCGAGTACCAACTGGGAGGAGAAACGTGTGACTTCGTTGGAAGAAGCGTTCACAAAGTTGGTTGATATGGATGCATTGATTGGAGGAACTGCCGGAAATGAGACAAAGAAGAACCCATTTGAGCATATCTTGAACCCACCAAAGGTAATTTATATTCTTTTTTTCAGTATATATATCAAAATCAAGTAAATTCAGGCATCGCTGAACTCAATTTCGGCTTCGTGTTCTGCTGCTCAAATGGCTGCCACGCAGAAGCCAGTCGTCGCCGCATCAGCCGATCCTTTCGGAGATGATCCATTCTTCAGATAAATGCTCTTTTCCTGTTCTGGTCTATCTTGTGCCATGTTTGTACATTTTCCCCCCCTAACCCGCTTTTTTCACTTTACACCCAAATCGAAGACCAGAATCCGCACACACACATACACATATTTTACAATCTAGGCCGGTGCTTTTCTTCATTGAATTACGTCCATCATGTATCGTATTTTATTATATCAACTAACTATTTTTTCCCTCCAACCCACTTATCTATATTTATATTGCATTTCTGTGAGCATATCGTTCTTTTCATTCTGTATTATATAATGGCATAGTCAAATCAATTAGTATATTGCATTTTCCCCTTCACACTCTCACATGTTTTATATCACTTGATATTTTTTCTATTGAAAAAATAAAGCTTTTCGTGTATTAAAATCAACAAATGTTTGCTTTTCGTACGTTTTTTCGACCATTTTTGGTAGTTGATTTCCCGGGTTCAAAAATCGAATAACACTCCCTATGACGGCAAGACTATTTTCTCTAAAAACTTCAGGAATGATCGTGATAAGATGCTACACATAATAACTCATTCACTTTTAGCTTCCAAAAGCTAAAATCTCATAAATAAACACACCTACTTGAATGAGCCATTTAGACTCTGATAATCAGGAATACGGATGAGTAGGAACATGATGTGGGTGTATAATAATTTCATCGTTTATTTCTCGTTGAAAATGATAGTATCATTAAACTGTTTAGATAAGACTCGTTATATAAGCATATGAGTAATAAGAAACTATGTAGTTTTATCAAATAATGAAGGTATTCTTGTTGAAGGAGATTATAAATTGCATTTTGTTGACATGAGAGATCCAGAAGATAACATTTTATTAAAATAAACTTGAATTATTTTTGTCTGAATTCATATTTAATTGAGCGCAACTAATTAGATTTTGGATTTTTTCGAGAAGGCAAACTGAGGTTATGTACAGTAACCAGATGGAAACAAACTATGATCGGTAAATCATAGTAATTAGAACTCGCTTAGGAATAAAATTTTATTAGATAATCAGAAACATGCATATTTATGTAGGAGCATTATGAGAAAAATGCTTTCACAATACTCATTTTCTCTTTCGTAAACACTGATAATTTTATTAATTTTTTAAAGATAAAAAATCATTATAAAAACAAACTATTAATAATTCAACTAGTATTTTGATTGAATATGAATATAATCCTAACTGTTTTAATTTCTGTTTCGATTTCACCAACTATCAGCTCGGATGATCCTCGAAAAGATGCTGAAAGCTTCTTGATTGTCGTGGATAAATACATAAAATCTCGGAATTATACAATATTTGACGATGATTTTGTTTGCATCAATGACGACGGAGAGAAAATATCGCGAGGTACTGTCAAAAATTCAACCGACATCGTAAGGTTACTGAAGTTTGAAATAGTTTTGTGCAAAATTATTTTCATACAACAGTTTTCTTCTTACACCCACTTCTAGATATTTCGAAACATTATCTTGAACTTCCTAGAAAAATCAATAGGTTATTTGGAAAAAGGAGATTTGTATCATGGTTGGCGATCGGATGAACATTTACAAGAAATGGTGAGCAGTTCTTATTTTTCACAAGATGGCAAACTCGTCATTCCAATTATAACCGACGGTCAATTCGACACTTTAATCGTTGCTAACTCAAATCCAAACTTCGAAGGAGGATATAAATTGTATCTTGTTGATTTGAGAGATAACACTCCATTTAAATAGATTGATCTCTGCTTGTTTTAATAAAGAATTCATATCTACACAACCTAACATATACTAAAATTGTGACCAATAAAAACTATAACAAATGTAATAAAATAGGTGAAAATAGACTGATTACTGGTCACTGTATAACACCATTCATCCATGTTTTTGTCTGGTTTCAAATAACTCGATATACTGTTCAATACATCAATCGAGCAATAATCAGAAGAACATCCAGGAATATAAGAAGTAAATGTGTTGAATCCATCTCCATCTGATGTGTGGTATAGCACCTGGAACAATGAATATAGTTTTATTTTTCATTTTTTATGCTGTACCTTAAAGTAATCGGAATTTGATGTGGTATTTCTCCAGAATTCAATAACGACGGCTGCTGCGTATAATGGATATCCATGTGGTTTGATGGTGATATCTTGAATTCCTAGAGCAACTAGAACTGAATAAATAGTCTCATCATGAGCAGAATATGTATAATATTTCAAATTATTGATCCATTTACAATGATTCGAAGACCCATTTATATATTGACATGAAGATTTGAGATTTATTCGATCACTTATATCATTCATCAAACTTCCTGCTCTTAACTTCAACAATTCTCTACCAATATCCATATTTTGAATAGTTATCTTCTGTCCATTAAATACACCATATAAGAATAGATAAATTTGATCATTCACAGCAGCCATTTGATCATAGAATTGGTCTGAATACCAACTATTCTTTTGTCGAAGTGATTCATTGTAATGAATTTGTTCGATGTAAAGAGCATCGGGTACAACCCAAAAATCTTCGAGTTCATATGATTGATTTATATATACAGTTGTTGAATTGAGAACATATGAGACATTTGGGAGTTGCATCCATGATTGGATAAAGTCTGATTGTTTGGCCAATCCCCATAACCAATTACGACGAGGGCAAATACAATCCATATTTCCGATCTGGAAATTTGGGTTCAGGGGGAATATAGAATATTATATTGAGGGTGAGTGGCTCAAGAATTCCAATTGAAAAATCAGTTTTTTTATTCGGGTTGAGTCACATAATATAAGGCAGAGCTTCAGTGTCTCAAATCTGTGATTGACAACTCAAACTTTTTGAAACAGCTGCCAAATACTGATATTTTCAATTTGATCTATTGCAGGCACTGAACAGAGTCAAATTTAGGAGTGTGTCTTATTCAGAAAGTCGTTTTCAGAAGTTTTTTGATTCAACTAAAGTTTCCTGAGCTATTTCATTAAACCAAGAGAACCAAAGTGGTCTTTTTCAACTTGAGCTCCTTTTTGAAGCTCAACGAAAGTCCGTTTGTTCTCAACTCTTCCAATATACTACTTACATAATCAGTATCATAATTTACAGTATGAACAGGCATCGGAACAAATCCTTTTGGCCATCCTGCAATTTCCGGATAATCGATACCCCTAGTACTTCCATATTCAGACTGTCCATACATCCCCAGCATGTTTGACATTGCCGAAATCAAAGTTCGATTGAGATCTGTTGATCGAACATAAACCTGAAAAATCATAAAATATCAGAATGGCATTAGTAGGTCCCTTCCTTACCACTTGTGAATTATAATAACTTGGCAAAAATGGATAAGTAGAATTGACAGTATCAACATATCGTTGTCTGAACAATTTTCCAAGATCTAAATGTTGTCTCATTCCAAGCGGAGATAATTGACCCCATCCACCACCGCCAAATTGCCAAGAATCTTCGCGAAATGGATCAGAATTGAAAGTGTCTAAAGGGGAACGATCACCATGTCGCCAAACCTGAAACAAAAAAGTTTTGAACGAGGAATTCAGAATATTTCATATAACATGTGATTCAAAATGCGCAACTTTGAAATTTGAAGAGTAAAGAATTTCACGTTTTCTGGTAGAAATTTTTGTCACACTTCTGTTCTCAATCTATTTTTACCACAACAGTACAAATTTTGAATCTTCTGTTCAGACTGCTATCAAAATATTCAAAGACTGGGCTTGTGTCTTCGAATTGGGAATTCTGTAAAGTTAGTTTCACAGAAATCGAAAAAACTCGATAGTACTCATCATCATCATCTTGAGCACACTGTAGTTCTGATAATAAATCTTCAAAAAATAAACTCACGACGTGCACCAGGCTGAGCTCCATTTCACCATCTCGGACAACTTTTTGGGTGCAACAATTTCCAAAAATAGAAAGTATTAATAGAACCAACTTCATTCTTTCTTTGGTTGTCTTATCAACTAACAGATTTCAAAAAAGTTTTAACTGATAAAATATGGATGAAAAGTTCGGATTTTTTCTTGGAAAAATGACAATAAAAAAACCGAACAATAGGAAAGAACAGTTGGAAATATGGTCTCGCACTATCAGTTCTCCGAAGAACAGAAAAGAATGTGTTCTATGTTTAAAATATTATCAGAATGTTGTATTATTTGGTTTTGATGAATTCATGTCTGTTCGAAGCAAAGAAAACTATCAGTAAAACTTTATATCAACATTATCAGGTTCACACATCTTTCGTCTGTTCTAACCCGACAAATTAAAAACTAAACGATTATCAGAAATAGGTTTTTTCTCGATTGTACTGTTGTTCAATACACAGAGACCATCTGTCTATTTCATTTGTTTTGTGATACGAAAACTGGTATCATTGTTTCAAATATCACTACCAACGGGTTACTGTAGTTCCCGTTTTTTCGCAAATCAGTTTTTGAATGATTGAATCATACAACAAACACATTTTCAAAGAATCTTTGCACTTATGTTCTTTCTGAAACGGAACCACAAAGCCAAGAAACTATTTTTTTCAATTTGGAAAGGCCTGTCATTGTATAGAACTTTTTATAACCGGGGTGAGTCTGATATAAGGATTTTCCAGTGCATTACCTTATTATGAAACTAATTCGGGCTCTACGTCCTTTCATCCTCGACATTCTGCTACTCTTTGTCTCATTTTCAAGTTTTAACGTGGATTCGACTCTCAAAAAATCCTATCAAATGGCTAATAATAATAACCCACTAGACCACGCGGACATCAATTCGTATATTGAAGTAGGTTATTTTATAGTATTGTCATTAAAAAAAAACAACAGTTGAATTCCGCGCGTGAGCCAAATGTATGTGTCTTTTTTCATTCCTATTCAGGCAAATATTAAAAAATCAGACTGAATCCGATTTGAGTAAAAGAGAACCCACAAACATAAAAATGTAATCAGACATGTAAACTCAAACTTTTATGACTATTTACTGTTTATTCAAAATCTCCTCTCAAATAACTCGACAATTCTCCATATGCCGGACCCAATTCAGCCGTTAGGACATCATCGTCCGAATCGCTTTCGAATCCGTCAAACTCTTCTTTTTCTTTCTCGATTCCCAAATAATAAATTGGATTGAAATGAACAGGCTGAAGTTGAGCGTTTGGAAGAGAATCAAGGCATTCATTCGAATCAACAACACGAATACGATTAACACTTCCAATTATATCGAAAGCTAAATGACAACAAACAGAAATATATATTAGAATACATTGTCAAAACTCACATTCAATATCTCCTTTCAAATTGTAAGTCACATTTTGGTCAATTTTGTTGTTCTTGAAATCATAGATTTCATCTAAAAAATAGGATATATTAAATGTTGATATCGAAATAATTACAATCTTCTTTGAATGAGCAATAAGAGTTAGTCTCTGCAGTTGGGAGAGATGGTTCCGCACAAGCGCGAACATCCATCTCGAACGATTCGGCAGTGGAAATGGACAAGTTGTCATCTTCGTCATCTGTTGATTCAAATGAAGAACCAATTGCAGTTATCACTGGAAACAGGTTATGTACTGTAGATATCGATCAATTTTTTCAACGACTAAATACGTAGAGTTCAATGTAGTTCAGTATTCGAGCGTAAAATAATCTGAATTCGAAAACTGTTTTGAACGTTTTCCAATCTACATTATTGTTGTTGTTGTTGTTGTTGTTGTTTCAAATGCCAAAACCAAATAATTTCAGAACAAAATTGCCAACGTATTGATAAGACAAAATGGGGAAAAATGATTCCCACTTCTAACTTTTGCAAAACTTCGCACAAATAGTAGAAAATTTTACATATCGTAAAAACCGAACAAGATTTATTAGATATGCTGTATTTTTTCTTACCGACACTTCTGAATGAAAAAAAATCACTACTGGTTCACGGCTTTATACTTTTTCATGGCCTCTTCTCTTTATTACTCCCACTTCAAATTGTGAAGTCAACTTTCAGCTTTCTGCGCAAATCTAAAACAAGAGCGGGATTTTGATAAGTATCAAACACATAATCAACTTCATTTCTTTTGTCAAATCACAAATATTTCCATATATCTGAAAAAAACTTACATCGTTCCAAAATAGTTTCATTTTCCAAACTATTCAACGTGATTTCAGTTTCCGACACGGAACAATTTGACAACTCTGTAAATATATTTACATTCTCTGATAATCAAATATTTTCAATGTCTTACCAGTTTCATAATTATGTTCTGAAACTTCCATTTTCGAAAAATAAAGAACTAATTAAAATAATATTGATATAGTATCATTTTAAAAGTGGAACACGTTAAATCAGTTTTTATTTTTTAGATATTAAAACAAATTAATGGCACATTAATAGGAGAAAAAAGAAAATACGCGTATTTATGAGTCAAGTAAAGTGAATTTTGCAGGCATTTGAGATGAAGGAGAAAATTGGTTAAAATGTAAATCAATAAAGGAATCATGAAATTTCACCATTGGTCGCTTTTTTGCATGTAGGTGATATCTGTTTTTTCGAACGTCAAATCTCCTCTTTGTTCCGAGCTCGGTCTGATGACGACACATTTCTCGTTTTCAATAATTTTTGATACTTCGGATAACATTTGACTGATCATTTTAAGTGCTTTTCCATGATTTCTTTTCAAATTTCTGGTCATGTGGATCTAAAATTATAGATAAATTTTTGTAATAAATTTAACACACTGACAGTTTTGATTTTGAATTGGTCATCTCTTGTTCCATATAAGATCTTTTGACTTCCAGCCAAAAGCGCACCTAATGACCATTCATCCACACATCTTCGCAAGTTTTTCGATTCTTTTTTCAAGTGGATTTCGATGGGGCTGACATCTAAGAAAAAATCAACACTCAATCGATTGAGACTTTCAAGTCAAAAAAAGGAATAATAATAATTTCTTGAACTCACTATTTTTATCGAATGCTCGAACAGTCGACGAGACGATAATTGAGTGTGCCGAATTTGATGTGTGGTCGATAACTCTCACTTTCTTAACAATCGAAACTGTGTCTTTGAAATTTGGCGAAATTCGACTCTGAAAAAACTGGAAATAAGAAAAATGCTGAACTTTTGTTAATTCTGGTAGTTCATGTAACGAAAAATAGTTCATTTTGATAAACTATTTGATTTCTCTCATTTTGACCTGCTAATCTGGTCGAATAACCAATACGCACCTTCGTCAACAAACTTCCGAAAACAAGTCCAGCGAATGTTGCCAATTTGTGCTCGTGTGTGCGGATACTGAAAACATTACTATATACGGTTAATAATATCCCACACTTGAACGCTGCTCAGAAACATTTAAGCTTCAAGTATATGAAGTCACCGTGATATAATAGCAATGAAACACGATTGGCGCAATAAAATTGAACGATGTTATAGGGTTATTCAGCTAAAAAATTAATGTTTAAAAAACATTTTAAAAAAAAGCTATTCAGCTAATGTCATTTTATGTCGTGAAAGGTCGCGAAACCTCCTGTTTTGCGACATTGGAAACACACAGAAACCGTAGTAAAAATTAAAGGTACATCTTTGAAACGAAAAGGTCTCGCAGCGATGAGACGACTTTCCTCATTTTCCATTGTCGCAAAATAGGAGGTTTCGCGACATTTCACGACATAAAATGACATTAGCTGAATAGCTTTTTTTTGTTTTTTTGTTTTTTAAACATTATTTTTTTTAGCTGAATAACCCTATTACTGTTATTTTTAATAAACGAAAAATAAAGTGAACTCTGTTTTTATTCATCGGTAGGCAATATTTATCGTGTTTACTAAATTTTATTCGAGACTTGGAAAAACTTTATTTCAAAAAAATAGACAGGCTCCAAGAAAAGATTGGAAATTTTTCCTTAGTTCAAGTGAAACTAGGAAGCTGGAATAAAAAAGCTCGCCACGCCCGTTTTTATTTCCTTGACTAATATGAACTTTTGTGTTTGTACAAACTCGTTTCTACCTTTCTGCTATCATATTTCTGTTTGAACCGATATAAACAATATCGTCTTTTCTTAGAGCCAATATTTCGAAGTTTTCGGGATTTCCTTTGGCAAATTTTTCGATTCGCGTAAGAACGTAGCGGCCACACACGAATGTGAACTCCTATAAAATATTGATAGGATGTATGAGAAGAAGACAAATTCTGACCGTTTCTTGAAATTTATCCCGAGTTTTCCAGAACTTTGAAAAGAAATCTACTTTGTCCAAATAATCGAACAAGTGATGAATACCATGTGTTGTCTGAAAATAGAAGCTGATAATGAAGTAGTTCAGGAATTGAACATACTTGCAAATCATTAGTCGGGTCGAAACTCTTAACTAAATCGATGTTCTCCCAGTTCGGACGGTCTTCGTTCAGTTTCGGTCGTCGATTTGTGAGAATCATTTTATCATTAGTAACACTGTAAAACATTCATAACTTTTGGAACCTCGGAAGATTTTTACCTAAATTCACCCATAATTGGTGATACTCTCATCGAAAACGAACTTCGATCATTTTGTATTTCTCGAAAGTACTGGTTCGACATCATGATACAATCTGGAAATAATTTGCACTAAGCATTGTGTTAACAGTAGTTTTTGTGTTTGTAAAGTTCAAAACAAATGTGGAACTCGGAGACTACAATGTAGGTGATCTTGAAAATTCCTGGAATTTTGTCTGAAAATGGCAAAGAACTATAACATGAGAAAAATACTAGACACAAACCGGAGTGCAAATACATGTTCTTGTTCGGAAATCAACCGAACTTTCGATATTTGAATGTTCAAATGTACACGTATTTATTCACCAAAAAAATAACACCCTTGAATTACCGAGAAAAAAAACATATATTTATGAAAAACACCGATGAGCTCGCTTTGTAGAAATATCCCACACAGTTCTGAAAAAAAAACAAGAATATTCTATATTTTTTTTGGAAAAACTCGCCGTAATTCATTAGTTAGGATATTCAACAATGTTTCGGAGAATTCGAACTACTTTGTCACCACAAGTCGCAATCAAGCGGCCATTTGAAGAGAAACGAATAGATGAAATATTGTTTGAATGAAGATTAGTAACTGGAATGATGAGAAACAGTGAAATGCATTATAACAGAGATATTTATAGTGTTTACAATGTTTACCTTCCGGGAAATCTTTAGTTTCATCATTGACACTGATTAGTTTCAAATCACCATTCACCGAAACAGCGAACGAGTTTCCAGTTGGACTAATCGCCAATTTGATATCATCACTGACAGCTCCTTGGAGTGGAGACCATGATCCTCTGAATATCAAAAATTACTACGGGGAACAGTCAACTGACTAACTCTTTCAAAACTTTAGCATCTTGTCCATCTTTGTACCGGATATCAATATCGAACAAGCGCCATTTTCCATCTTTTGAAATAGTTATGGCGCGAGTAGACCCATAATTGAACGCAGCTGCCAAAACTCCAGACTGATGGCCCTGAAGCAAATACTGTGTTTGTTTTTCAAATCATTGAGACTTACACTTAAACTGAATACTTTTTTACAATCTTGGAAGAGACCTTCACGCGAAAAGGTTGGCTGAAAATAAAAATTTAAAAAATAGTATTTTTTGAAGCGATTACCTCATAGACAAAAACATCGGGTGAAAAACCAGACACTAGCAAGAATCTACCGTCAGGTGATAGTCTACAATCATACAAAGTTCCGACTTTAGCTTCTATCGATTTTAAAACAGAACCTCTTAGGTCGTACAAGAAGATTTTGTTATCGGCAGATGAAGACATCAAGTATCTGGCTAAAAAGAAAGAGAAAATAAAAATAAAAACATGGAGTGCCTCACCATTTCCAGCCATTCCGATTGAGCCAATATTCGCTTGATGATTTTTTGGGAATGTCAAATTATCAATATGAACAAAGTGAAGACTCGTAGCTCCTTCCGTTTTCTTTGACAATTTATAAACACAAATACAATTCTCTCGTTTCATGCTGAATATGACAGACTTGCAATCAGGTGCAAAGTTGACAAGAGTTGGAGTGTCGTAGTCCAAGATTTGCCTGAAACATTTGTGTTCACGCTGTTCGAAATCCTGGAAATTATATTGCTTGTTGTATGGATGCTTAAAACGAAGACTGACTCTGACATCCCATAAAATGACTTGTCTATCTTCCGAAATTGATACAAACTTTTTGAGATCAGAAGCGAAGTCGACATCAGAGACATTTGCAGTATGACCTTTCAAACTTGTCAATAACCAAGGATGTGAAAATGTGTCCTGAAACGTTGATATTCACAAAAACCATTTTCAGATTATCTTGCCTTCGCTTTCCATTGATCATTTTTCCTTTGATGTTTAGTTTTTGTATTCACCTTCTCAGTTACAGTTTCTTGAATGTCATCCATCACTACATCTCTGAACCAAAAAATGCATTGTGATACTTTTGTTTGACACTTACACATCCTCGTCTTCTTCTTCCACATCTTTTTGTGATTGTTTTCTACTTAAATAAACTATGGCACCACCTAACACAGTAACTACCCCGATTAGTGCGGCGATAAGAATCGGAAGACTTAGATTCTCGACATCTAACATCCTGAAAATATTTATTTCAGCAAAAATCACTATTTTTCTGGCAATCTGATGATAATTTTATCTTTTGAACTGAAAACAACTGAAGCTATTTTCAAGGGCACAAAATAGTAGATAAAACTGCTTATGATTACATTTGTTTGAAGTTTAACATTGTGACAGAGAGCGAAACTTTCAACTTTGAACTGACCTATGTTATATTGATTCCGTGAACTGCTTTTGCGACCAATAAGCAAAGTTTCGAAATGTTTTCAGAGAAAAGTCGAGAAACAGTTTTTTTTCCGTTTTTCCAAAATTTGAATGTATGTGTGCATTTGTGCGTCACCGTGTTGACACCTACCCTGACGTGTTCCACACAAAATCGATGCATTTTCTACTTTCTTCAATTTTTTCCACGTGAAATCGTTCATTTTTGTTTTTCAGAAAACATGGATGATGGACTCAGAGATCGCCCGGGTGCTACTTCACGCTTTTTTCACAGTATCGAAGTGGTACGACAATGAAAACTCCTTGTTTTGATAAGTTAATTAAATTTTTCAGAAGTATCAATACTACTTGGACCGTCTTACTCCACATACAGCGATACGTTGGGTAATTGGCTTGTTGTCGCTAGTATTCTTCGCGTCAAGAATTTTGTATCTCCAGGTATGATAATTCTTCAAATTAATTGTTTAAATTTTATCCTTTTTAGGGGTTCTACATTGTGGCATATGCAGTTGGAATTTATTATCTGAACCTTTTCCTTCTTTTCTTAACACCATCAATTGATCCAGCATTGGAGTTTGATGTGAGTTAATTGTGTAGAAGCTATTCTTCTGTTATCAAAAAATTTGCATCAAGTACATAATTTGATGTCATTGCATCATTCGTGAGTACTGTATTAGAAACTCCAAAATTTAACTTTCAGGATGATGATGATGATGGTCCAGTGCTTCCTTCAAAGACCAACGACGAATTCAGACCATTCATGCGCAGGCTTCCGGAATTCAAGTTTTGGTGAGTTTTTTTTAAAGATCTGTGAACGCCGATCTAAGTACACGCTTTCTACATTTAATGTTTCGCTTAAAGGGTAAACGTTTGAATACAACTTTCAATATCAAAAACCTCCTTAATTATAACTTCTCCAAAAAAAGTTAATCCATTACAGGCATTCATTCATGAAAGCAACTGTGATTGCTACAACATGCACATTCTTTGACTTCTTTGATGTTCCTGTTTTCTGGCCAATCCTTGTTATGTATTTCTTCATCCTAACATTCCTCACACTGAAACGACAAATAATGGTGAGTTTTTATTTTATATATATACATTGTTATCTGCCTAGTAACGTATCGATTTTGTTTGCATTCAGAATAATAAATATCAAATGAGTGTGAAATACTAGAGAGGTATGAATAAATAGGATTAGTCTAAATATACATTCATGACCATAAATATTATCAATACATAAAAAAGTTAACGAGCTATGTGTAACGCTATTTTATGTAGCAAAGGAATGTCAATCGTTTTTTATGAAACAAAGGAAAAAGGGTCACTTTTTCCAAAAACACTTTAAAATTTATTTTAAAAGCCATGAAAACCATGAAAACGTGCCCAAAAATAAGCAAAGATTGAAATTTCTTTGTTACTTAACTTTCACTCTATATGTAAGCTTTTATTGTGGAGGAAAATGGAAACTTCTATCTCTTGAAATGATTTAAAGTAAGGAAAAATAATGGATTACTTCTGATAACTGAAGAAAAAATTCAAATTTAGTTATCGTATTTTCTCTAATATAAGGGCATGCCCTTCTATTTTTCAACCCACTTTTTCTGGTACTCCGATTATAGAAAAATTTAACTCCTAGAGGTTCCCTTTCCGTTTTTGATGATTCACTGAATCAATTAACAATTTAATGGGCTTTGGTAACAAAATAATCACACTAATAATGAATAATTATTTTTCAAATGCTCATATCAGAACTGACTCGAGTGCCCTTATATTAGAGGCGCCCTTCAACTTGAGGTGCCCTTATAATAGAATAAATACGGTAATCAACGTAACTATGTAGGTATTTGCAATGGTACAATAACTACAGAAAATAAAACATTGAACGCTAATCGAGCTTCGGATAAAAACTTTACAAAATACCATAATCCTCATATTCGTACTCCGCAGACTAAAGCTTCAAAAATGTGTTACCTACTTTCATACCCTAGCAAAAAGTGTCTTCTGGAACCATAAGTTCGAAAACTGTGCTTTCTAAAATTGGTGTACGTATATAAACTATATTATGGGGCTATCCAGCAAAATTTCAGATTTTCTCAGCCTTTCTAAATGTTGAGAAATGTTGCAGTCCCATTAAGTTGAGGTGCATAGTTTAAAAAAGATTTTCTAGAAAATGAACTCTTCGCTAACACTTTTAAAGCTCGAGACGTTTTCTTCCCAAAATTTTCTATTATCTCATTGAGAGCGAAATAATCAGCTTGATGTGAAACTCATTTGCTCCTATAATAAACGTTTCTCAATACTAGCGAATTTTAATTATGAATACAGTATTAAGTAGTGATGCACAAAAATATTTTTTCACTGAAATGTGCACGTCATAATTTCCACTCTACGTTCATTAAATATTATTTCCCATCTGGGCTCACATTCTGCCCATTTCAACAACTCTGCGGAAACAGTATATTTGATATATGGATTTCTAAAACACGATTCATACCTAACAATAAATTATTTCTATTTTCAGCACATGATCAAATATCGCTATATACCGTTCACAGTTGGAAAACCACGAATGGCAGGAAAAGAAGACACTGGAAAAGTCGTCGTCGGTTAAAATATTCGTCCTCAAGCATCCAAATTAGTGACATTTTTCCGTTCCCGTGCACCTCTGCCACCCTGTCTTTTTAAACGGGTTATCCAAAACCTTTTTTTATTTATAATTTTTGGATTTTTATTAGCACATCAATTTTCTTTCCCATACGATCCCACTATAGTTTTAATAGGTAATTTTATTTATTTATTTTGTCCGGCAGTATAACCAATGACGTGCTCTGTCTTACCATATGTGATCCCGCTAATTTATTATCATGTTTTTTCTTGATTATTAAAGATTATTTAATTTTTGTGGAGAGATGTCAGAGAAGCAGAAATATTACAACGGGAGCATTTGTAAAGTTTATGAGATAAAGGAAGACAGAAAGAAGAAATGGACACTTATTCCAAGATGTGTGCATCTTTCCATTTGTTTTTGAAAATTTACTTACTAATCTTGTTGGTCATAATTTAAAAAAAAACGTTAAAACGATGAAATTTTCCAAGTTGCGACTATAACTTCCTTTTTTTGAAGTTATATCACGAAGTCAGTTTTTTTTATGTTGCAAACTTGAGACGCCTCCATTTTCGTTGAAATTTTTATTTTACACGAAGTTTTTGGTTCATCTTGCGAAATGAAAACGAATAGGTAACTTGAAAAAGTTGTTTCTTACTTGGATATAAACAAACGGTACCCGTTGATATTTCTTTGTATTTCATAACCTGCACCAGAAACACTGTTTTGAGCCAGATTGTTATCGAGCAAGGCTTATTTAAGAGTTTTCCACAAATTTACACTATCGAGTTGAAGTCTATATGTCCAAGTAAAATTGCAGTCAAAACTTTATGTAACCGATTTTCAAAAACAGTAGACTTTGAGAATATTCATTTCGAAAAAAAAAACTGAAACCAAATGGCAAATAGTCCAAGATTGGACCATCGGTTTTCCTTGACCAGATCGTCTTTATTTCTTTTTCCATTTGTTCTTCTAGAAGTTTTTTATTTGCAAATTATTCTAGCGATGCGAGGCTATCCAGTCTACGCAATGGGTTCTGAAGATCCCGTGTGGTCTCGAAACGAAGGAATGTCTCGTGGTGTATCACACCATTCAATGGCAATTGGATCCACCAATCCATATGGCACTACACCAATTATGGGTGCACCATCTCAACCACAACTACAATATACTGGTGGAGCATATCCTGCACAAACTACAGTAATCCATTCAACAACGAAACCAGTCGCCGATGCCGATATTTATAGGTATGATTTTGTTTCTGCAACTTTTGAATAATTTTTTTTTTTTTTTTGAGAGTTGGAATTTACGGTTGGAGGAAACGATTTTTGTATATATTCATATTGATTTTGACAATTGGAATAGTTTTGAATTTGGCTTTGACAATTTGGATCATGTCAGTTTTGGACTTTTCGAAAGATGGAATCGGAGCATTGAAAATTGAGGAAGATGGAATTAGAGTAGAAGGAAAAGCACAATTCGACAGACCTGTTCATTTCTCAGAAATAAGCACATTAAATGTGAGTTTTTTAAACAATTCTATTTGAATCAAAAAATTTTGAAAAATAATATTTTTGTGATTGAACACTCTAAGCCGAAAAATATACCAATAAAAATCGACAAAACCTATTGAAAACTAGGTTAACAGTGCCAATATAATATTCCCAAATTATGAAATCAGAGAATTTTCAGCGAAGTGAAATTCAGCTATTTGAATGTTACATGAAAAATCAGTTTTGAATCTACTCAGCTCACATGCGCGATTTTCGCTAAAAATATTGTGATTTCATATTTTGAGATTCTTTTGTTGGCAGTGTTGGCGTCAATTTCCAATTAATTTTGTTTATTTTTTATTGGTATAGTTTTCAGATTAGAGTGTGGCGTATACTGAAAAGTTGGACAGACAAACGTCAAAGGGTTTTTCTGTTTTTATTTACGATGTGACATGAAACTATAGATTTAAATCCGTCGCGTGTGACATTTATACTTCACCTTATAATGAAGTTTATTTTCAGGAAGAAACTCTCCTAATTGATTCATTCAAAGGTGTTAATTTACAAGCGAGAGATGAAAAAGGATCGGTTGCATCGAAACTTTCATTGATGCCAAGTGGATCTGCCCAAGTAACATGTGATCGGTTCGAAGTTTTCGATGAAACACAAAAACTTTTATTTTTTGCCGACTCAAATGAAATTGGATTGAAACTTGAGAATTTGAGAATTCTAGGTAAGAATTTGAAACTAACGAAAGTTTGTTGAAAATTATAGTTTTTTTTTCAGATGAAGGTGGAAGTGTTTTTGAAGGTGCTATTCAGACAGCCACTATTAGACCACAAAGAGATTCTCCATTGAGGTAATTTATAGATTTTTGAGCTGATTATCAGTGAGAATTTCAGTCTGGAATCACCTACTCGAAGTGTCTCAATCGATGCCGCTCAAGATATCAAAATAAGTACAGGAAATGGCGAAGTATCTGTCAATTCTTTGCTAGATGTATCGATTTCAGCTAAAAAGGCAAGAAAAATAAAACAGAATTCACTCAATTCAAGTTCATGTTTAGGGTGAAATCCGACTAGATTCTTCATCGATTTATATGGAGAAATTACATCGATCAGATGGAAGAGGAACTAGACAAACACAAGTATGTGTATGTCATAATGGTAAACTATTCTTAGCCACCCCGGGAGCTGATTGTAGAGCTGATCAAGGAATATGCAACTAATAAAATAAGTTATATAACTTTTAATAAATGTATTTATAATAAATCAACTTATAACAAACTTCTAACAAACGTAAAAAGCGTCATAAAATCAACTCCACATAAGGTTATTTTTTGGATTTCATTCCAATTCGATTTCTACAATCCACGTTTTATGGAAAACTATGGTTAAACGTGTTCGAGTAGCTGTTTTCAAGAAAAAAAAATTTTGAAACAGTAATTTTTAGCAAGACATGGTCAGTTACTGTAGTTTCGAGTTTTTGCTAGAATATTTCATGTTTTTTTAACTTGTGATAATAACCCTTGTAGAAGCTGATTATGACATTGAACATCTTTAAAAAAACTTTATCGAGATTTGCCAATACTAATAGAGATGGTGTTACCAGTTGGAAAGACTCCGGATAAATCCGTCTACACAGACTGATAATTTCAAGCCAGGGCTTTTTGAGACAGCCCAGTTAAAATGATACTACATCTAAATTATCTTATTTAAATCGTTTTACAGAAAAGTTAAAAAAAGTAATACATATTGACAATTTTTGCTTTCTCAACGTTTTTATTATAGTTTTTTTGTTGATGGATGCAATATGAAAATGAATGAGGATGCTACTTGGCAACGCTCAAAACCACGATTTATAAAGCAATTTGGCTAACAAACCATGTCAACTGGCCTCTATTTCCCCAAACAGAATCCAAAAAAAGTCCGTAGTTTTCAAAATAAAACAAAGTTCAACTTTGCAGAAGCGTGATATTTCCACACTTTTTTAATAATATATTATATATTTTTCCAATTTTGCAAAAAAAAAGCTCATCATCTTTTGCACTCATCAAATCGAGAAAAAACATCTCGCCACATTCTTTTTCCTCTTTTTTCCCTTATTTTTTCTTCGTTCGAAAAAACTAGCTCATTTTAATTTTGTCGTCCTTGTGGTTTTCTTCACCAACCAAATTGACAAGAAAAGACAAGAAGGCAAGAGACAACCCAACCATCTGCTCACTTATGAACAAAATTTATTTGTTTTTTTTTTCATTTTCTATTTTTTTTCAGTTGTTGTTTACCATCGAACATTCAACAAACACTCATTATCATTTTAAGAACTCTCTTTCCTCCTAATACTTTAATTGATTCAATTTTATGAATTAGACCTGTCTAGACTAGATATAGTTGTGAACTTTGGAGAAAACTTAAGTCTTTGATTTTTGTGTCTTCAAAAACTATTATTTTTTTTCTAACAAATCCTTTTTTCTGTTTATTTTAAATTTTTGATCGAACTCTTGATAAAATGAAAAATATGCTTGCTTGCAAAATTCGAAGTTTTGATGAGAGATGTCAGAATTTTTCATAAGGTGTCAGTATTTTTCAGTCTAGTGAGTTCGGTTTTTTCAAAAAAAAAAAAAAAATCGAAGTGTTTTTTTTTCAATTCAGATCTGTATCAATTTCTCGCGAACTATCATTTTGAACACGATAAAAATTAGAGCCAGTCCGATTCAGAAACCCAGACAGTTTCCAGTCAAAAATATCTTTTAAAAAATCACCACCGCAAAACATCGGATATAAAAAATGATGTGATCCAGTGCTAATATCCGGGTCATATTTTTTTCTTGAAATGGTTGACTACTAGGCCAAATTGATACTTTTCTAATTTATAAAAAAGAAAGGAAGACTGGAAACTAAAACTTGTGCTGTTTCATTTAAGAGAAACTCGCCAATTCCTTGTATCCCACTCTTAACTAACAATTATTTATGATTTCAAAACTACTATTTTTGTTCACTCATATCCCCTTTTCTACCTTTTTATATTTTTCCTTCATATATATTGAACTTCTGTGAATTTCACATCTTTTTTTTTCTTTCGTCGACCTGTTAAAACAAATAGTTTTTGCGCGCGCCAATTGTTTTTCTTTTTTTTCAAAACAAAAAATATAAAGTGCAAAAAAACAAGGAGGAAAATAGGAACAAATTCCAGTATAATGACCCTTTTTACATTAGACAAAAACTACAGTAGTTTTTTTTCGACCAAAAGTCGATATAAAAATTAGAATAATGAATTTTGTAGCATTTCGTAAATACATAATTAGCACAAAATTCTCGTTGCTTTTTGCTCTTATTAATATATCTCTGTTCAATCCGATTATCTCATTTTCGTATTTTTTTCATTTGCAGAAAATCTGGCAGAGAGAAAGAACTACTATAGTACAAATATTTAATTTTTATACTTCAGGTATTAATTTTTTAGGTTTGATATACCACGTGTCAAAACAGAAGCTAATGTGTTTGTTTTTTTGTTTTTCCAACTTTCTGCTTTACTCATCTGATTTTTGATTCAAAAAAGTGCAAGAAAGGTCACATTTTTCATTTTCTTGAGTTCATCTTTTCTCCAGATTTCAAAACACAATGTTTCGAGTTCTTGATTTAGGTTTTTGTTAAATTTTTAAGTTCGAAATTTTCGTTGGTTTTTAGCAAAATCTGGTATATTTTTCACTCTGGTCAATATTCCAATATCTGACTCAGTGAATTTCTTCATCAATGCGATAGTTTTAGCTGGACACAGGGCGAAATCCTGTATAACACCGCCCAGGACATTAGAATGGTCAAATATAAAAAAATCATCCCATAACATAGGTTCTTAATTTTAAAAAATCTCTAGTTGAACTGTAAGTTTTTTTTAAACTTGAAAACCCAAAAATAGATTCCGCGTCATTTTTTGCTAATATGAAAACATAACATTTTGGTTTTTTTTTAAGTTTTTAGTTCACAGAAATTATTTATTCATTTTTTCTCTTATTTGTTGGGGGATCAACTGCACAAAAAATGGTGTTGATAATGAATGAGTTAGCTCTCTCAAAATAACAAAACCCTCCGGAGAATTTTCTGAAAAAAAGTCTGGTTTTCAGATAATCTCACATTCCCCATTGTTTTGAATCATTCCATATGTATGTATATCAAAAATTCGGAAGTTTTTCCCCTATGCCGTCCTTCGTGGGTTTCCGTTGAATGTGTTGTTTTATTTGAGGGTAACGTTCTTTCAAGTTTCAAAATTTTCAAGGTTTTTCATTCTTTCAATTTTTCAATGCTCTATTCTCAAAGCTCAACATTGCGCATAATAGATTCATTGTGTAACTTGTCCTTCAGAAATTAGTATAATTAATCTTTTGTGAATCTGAACATGAATACTTTTTTAGAAAATGTTTGTTTATAGTTTGCATATTTTACTAGATCGTGTGTAACCAACCAAATGTTGGAGTAAAGGATGCCAGGGTTCAACAAAAAACTCTAATTTCATCCAAAAATTTTCATGTGGAACTAACAATAAAAAATGAGAGTCGTTGAACCATAAAACAATTTTAAAGATGCTCTGATGATGATTAAGAGAAACTTTTAAAAAAATTTAATCTATAAAAAATCAAGAATTTTTCAACAAATGTACCAAAAAAGTTTGAATTTTGCAAACTCAATGAATTTTTTTGAATTTTAAACTTCAAAATTTTCGAAAATTTTTCAAAATCCAGGGTGTTTCAATAGTCAAACCCTATGTGACAACGTGATTTTAACAATCATGTTTCCATTTTTCGGGTTTTTCATCAACCGGATATCACATTACTTCTTCTTCTTCTTCTCCTTCGTTTTTGCCTTCTTCTTCTTCTTCTTCTTTTTTTTTGAGCTTCTCGATTCTTCCAATTCTTTTGCTTTTTCTTCTTCGTTTTCTTTTTCTCTAACACCCTCTCATTATCCCGTTATATTTTCATAATGTGAGCAGTTGCCTAGTAGTGCTCATGCTCTTTTTTTCACATCTTCTTTTGCTGAAACAACTAGAGAAAAAGAGCAGAGAGTTTCTTTTTTGTTATTTTACTTGTTTCATATCAAATTTCGTTTTTTTTCCGATTTTTGTTCTGATTTCATAATTCTTATTAGGTTTATGAGTGGGTCTATATACTTTCATATACCACTAGTCATTATCGAGAGTAATTTCAGGTATACATACTCATATGACTTTTTTATGTTCTTATGTGCGTGCCAAATATTTATTAGAATAAAACTTCCATTTGAAGCTGAAAAAAAACCAGAAGTTGATCAAAGTTATTACTTTTAATTGTTTTTATTTTCCGGAAAAGTCCAATTTCCGTTTATGAATCATGTGAATTTTCATACTTTTAATGAGAATTCAATTAGTTCTTCTTCATCTGCAAAAATAGACTCATTTTGCAAACAAAAAAAAAAGAAAAATTAGAAGAAGAAGAAGGAGAAGTTGAGAAAATGGCGATTGACTTTTGAAAACATGAACTGTTTCAACTTGAAGTATAAATTTGTCTTATTGTAAAAAGTTAGAAGTGAAGATTTTGAGGTGTAGTATATGCTATTTACTGAAAAATTAATGGAACACTTCCTAATGAGCTAATGGAATTGGTTCAACCACAGAAACATTCCAATAATTGAACAAAATTCTTTTTTTTTCTTGAACCGTGCCCGGATAAGAGAGTTCTACCGAGAAAATTAAGCTAGGAGTACACACATAAACTAAATTTTGAACCAAGATTCTGAGAGACAGCTAATCTCAAACAGCTTATGTCTCATTTTTTATTTATAGTCTCGTTTGTGCAGAATGCGAAAAAGTCGAAAATTAGATGAGAAATGTTTTTAGAATCCGATTGAGGAGACTTTTCCGTTTTGACCAACTTCACTAACAGTTCGAACCCGGTCAAAAAAATATTTTGAAAGAGGTTTTGGGTCCTCTTCATCAAGAAGGCAAGCAAGTCGGGTTTTGAAATTTTTTGAGGAATTTTTTACAGATGACCTCGGTCTTAAGAGTCACAAAGATTTTTTATATTCTTTTTTGTTTGTTTTTTTATTCGGGAACCAGGATAACAGCCTCAGCCTGATCCAAATGATTTTTTCTGTAAAAAAGCACAAAAACAGTCCCACAATTAGGCATACATATGTACTAACGTAACTGAATACAAAAACCAGCCACAATTTTTTTTCCAATCTCAAGGTAAATTTTTGTTCACGAATATCTATAAAATTGTTTTTTTATAACTCTAGAAATGTTTTGATCAAATTGACCATATGCTTTTTGCAAAGAATCAAAAATCGTATGTGTAACCAGGGTGAAAACAATTATTTTTGTTTTTCTTTTGATATTCTTCTCAGAATCATCCGAACATTTTCTCATTTTTCATTCAAACTTATGTATATATTCTATGATCTATCTTTCACGAGAATTACACAACAACAACAACCAAAATGTTTCTCTCATTTATTTTCAATTTCAAAAAAAAGAAAAGAAAAAAGTAGTTATTTTGTTTTCTACAAATCCTTTTTTCCGCTCTTCCCTTTTTTGGCTCATTTATTTGCTCACCGCACTTTTCCCGGTTTGAAGACCACGACAGAAACATTCATTCTCTCATTCATTCATTTCTTAATATTCTTCTTCTTCTTCTTCTTCTTCTTCTTTCGGAACCGAAAATGGTGTAAGTTAAAAAAGAAAAATCAGACGGGACAGGTGATAACTAGAAATTCTGAGAATTGCTATTGCAGATATTTTTATAATTAGAACCTGTTATTTAAGGGTAACTGGCTCCGATGTTTCCGGTATCCGAAATAATTTTGAGTTTGTGCAAAGTTGTTCTTCTTCTCTTTTTGACATCACATCATTCGTTCACTTTTCCTTTAAAATCTAATTTGACACAACTGTTCTTCGGGTCACGAGACAATTTTCTGAAGAAAAAAATAAGAACATTTACTTTGGATGTTTTTTTCGGGCGGGCCATAAGAGCTTCCAGAGTATTTCATCGAACTAGAAGCGATCGGAGGTCTTGCTGCTTTATGTATTGGGCCGATTTAGAAAGTTTCCCACACACGTTAAAAAATGATCCAGAATAAAACTCAACCGAGGGCCGATATTCGAATTGTGTCGTTCCCGGATTCCATTCATGTGTGCTTATATTTTAGAGCTTGTTCTTTGGTTTATTTTGAACGCTCTGGATCCTTTTTTGGTTTCGAAGTTAGTGACCCTTTTGAACATCTAGCCGAAATATTTAAAATTAATCGCTGATTCCCTCTGAAAAACGTTCTGCTTGGGCAAGACGTCGAGAATATGTGTCCGATCAGTCACAACAAGAGTCTCGAATTAAAACCCTGAACTAAACAAAAATCGAAGCCATGTTATTTTTGAGACTATTTGTGAACTAAAGCTTCAGAAATAGAATTTTCACTATCGTCTTATGTTTTATTCATTAACTTCTATAAATGCTGATGAGGTTGAGAATTTGAAAAGGCCTATTCTTGAAGTCAAGATTGGAAATAGAAGTCTGATTTTCCGGTTCTTTTCAAGTAAACTATTGAAACTATTTTCCATCCATATGAATAAGGTTTTCCATGGAATTTTCTGTTAAAAAAAATTTTTCTTGGTTATTTCAATAGGGTCAGAAAACTTTATTTTTAGAAGTAAGAAGTTTAATTGAGTTCCTTGCTCGCAAAATTTAGTTTTTTTTTGCTTCAGGTGAACTTTAAGAAACCGGAAATTATTAAATTCGGAGAAAGGCATAGTTTTCGACATTGTCCTATTCAAAAATTTCGTTCTTAGTTGCGTCAAAACACAACTTATCAGTTTTATTTCTTGGAGTTCTCAAGCTCGGCGAAACTTCTCTTCATTGAAAATAGCTTAGGCAAGCTTGGCTACAAGTTTCACTCGAGAAAAGATACCTCTTTCCCAATAGTGAACTTGGCTCATTCCCTAGTTTTTTTTAAACATTTCTCCCATTTTGATATACATAATTTCCCTTTCCAATTTTAGTATTACATATGTTTTTTTGCAAGCAGGTGTACAACAATTAGTAAAACTCGAAAGAAAAACAAAACAAAAAACTCGAGGTCTCCTTTTATAAATGAATGTTTTTGTGTTTTTTGTTTTCGAAACTTTTTTGTTTTGTCCATTCCAGAAGTGAAAAACATAGGTGATTTTTTTAGGTAAACACCTCTCTCGCCTTCTTTTCCACGAGAACTTTTTTTGCCGGACACAAAAAAAGAACTAAACTGTGCAAATAAACATTCTCGATTTCAGTTTTTTTCCAATTAATTTCATGAAATCTTTTCTTGTTCCGCATGTTTTTTTTCTTCGTTCAAATCTTGATCTTTTCAGAAATGAATGTCGGAGAGCAGAAAAAAAGTTTGCTGTCGTCTTCTAATTCGACGGGAAAAGAAGAAGAAACAGGAGGAAGAGCAGGAGGAGGAGGACATCTTTCGGCTCAACCTTTTATCAACAACTGCTATTCTGAAATGTGCATGTCGTCCGCACAAGTTGGTATGTTCTTTTGCTTTTCAAAACAAAACAAAATGTTTTTTCTCCTGGTTCCAAAAATGGTAATCACTTTAAGTTAACATAGGCTAAACTGGGTTAAGTGTAGTTAATATTCCTCTTTTTTCATTTAGTTGAAAAACTGAACACATTTTATATAGTTTTATGCGAACGGCTGTTCCCAACGATGATTATCTTCTTGAGTTGTGTTATTTTTCGTGGAACTGCGAAACTAGGACAAGAAGTTCAAATGAGTGGCCGATACATTTAGTGTTTTCGTGACTGACAAATTTTGTGTGTCGCTGGCTTTATCAAAATTTTCTCTCTGATTTCTACGTCTCTGTTATTCCCATCTTTGTAGTTATACCTTATCTTGAATATGATCCTTTTTACTCGCCAGACAATAATATGTTTTTTGGTGATTTCAATATCAATACCGGTTTCTTCTGGCTGGCTAAACTTTTTCTAGTAACACTGTACTCCCATAAATCTTGTTACACAAGTCTCTGTCGGCCGGGAACAGTCGAGACCGTTTCGGTTTTAAATTTATAGCCTATTACTTTTGGTTTGTAAAGTTTTAAGTGTATGACGATGCGTTTTCATCAGCGCGTTTTGTGTAGCACACTTCGCATCCAATCTGTGACTGGCTATGTTTGGTTTGAGAATTCTATGCCAAGGTAAGGGAAAAAGGGTATTTTTGAAAACTTGTTTGTCATCCTCTTCCTGAGGACTGCGAGATAATTGCATCTTTCATTTCAAAAATAATTCGTGTTTTCATTTTCATAGTCCCATTCACCAAAAAAAAAAAAATCAAAAATATTTGGTATGTGAGCACAAAACAAAACAAAACAAATGGATCGATGGGTTATGTGTGCTCTATAGAAATCTTTTTTCTTTTCCCTCTCCTTCTTTCAACACACACTCACATATTGTCGTGTTGTTTAGTGTGTGCACACTTCACAATATAAATACGCACTTTTGCAGACAATACTTTTGAATTATTTCGCAGCCCACCTTTAAGTAAAACTCTCAAAAATCCATGAGTTAGAAACCAGTTAAATAAAAGTTGTTTAAAGTTATATAGACTTACAAAAGAATACGATTTTCAGCGCCAAGTGTTGAAAAACACAAAATATCATGGATAATTGCCGCAATTTTCATCGTGGCCGATATGGTCGGCGGAGGAGTTGTTGCAATGCCAGTTGCATTCAAACAATCTGGTCTAACTATGGGAATAATTATCATGTTGGTGATTGCTGTCAGCTTTGAATACACTGGTTATCTCCTTGGAAAAGTGTGGAACAAATTGATGGAAAGGAATCCACATATCGGAGTATGCCGCAAACCTTTTCCTGAGATGGCAAAAAGGACAATGGGACCACTCATGCAGTTAGTCATCAGCTAGACTAGTTAAATATAATGCGATATTGTTTTTCAGAAGGTTTACATCTGTGTTAGGAAATGTTACATTGTTTGGAATATCAGTTGTCTACCTCCTTCTCTCATCAAACATTCTTCATTATTTTGTGACAAATGTTCTTGGACTTGAAAATGTTTCGAACTGTTTGATTATTTTTGCACTAGCAGTTGCAATTTGGCCATTCACAATGTTAGCAAGTCCAGGAGAATTCTGGTATGTTTTCCGAAAAAAGATACTTTGAGATATTTCAGTTTTGATGTATTTTCAGGGTTGTTATCGTTTTTGCAATGTTGACCACAGTTATTGCTGTTGGATCCATTTTGACTGGAATTGCCATTGATGCTGATCTCTGTTTTCCACATGTTCATTATCCAGAAGTTCAATCAACTGAAGTTATTCTGTCATTCGGAATATTCCTTTTCGCATTCTCTGGTCACTATGTTTTCCCAACAATACAACATGACATGAAAGAGCCACGTGAATTCACAAAGTCTGTTTTTGCTGGTTTTGTCGGTGTCATCCTTCTATACCTTCCCCTTTGTGTTTTTGCCTTCTCGGTTTATGGTAGTTCAATGAAAGACTCAGTCATCTACAGTATCCAGTCAGAAAATCTCCAGGTTTGTTTTCTTTTCATTTACTTCAGTTCTTTTTTATGTTTTCAGCGACTCGCCAATTTGATGATTGCCTTTCATTGTATTATGACACTCGTAATTGTCATCAATCCATTGAATCAAGAAGTTGAACATTACTTGAATATTTCACATTCATTTGGAGTTGGAAGAGTTATCACCAGAAGTGTTGTTCTGTCTTTGGTTTTGTTCATTGCGTTGACTGTTCCAGATTTTGGACCTGTTATGAATTTAGTTGGTAAGAGTTTGATATTGAGAGTATGGGGGATAGAAATAACATTTAAGAACCAAGAAATAATGCATGTTCGCGTGAAACAGAAAGTTCAGTTTAAGGATCAAAAAGATCATGCAGCGAGCTAGAATATTTTTAAAAGTTTATAGAAATCAACCCAAACTCAGAACGTCGTATATGATTTTATTTTTCGACGAACAGATCTGATATTATTAATTTGAGAATTGGACAACACCAAAATGAAGATTTTTGAACGGGAATTCCCAAAGTCATCAGTTTTTCAACAGCTGATGTCTCAGTTTCCAGTTTTTGTCCTTTTTGTGAAAGAGAATTCAAAAGTTCAAAACTTGAAACGTTTCCACAAAGCGATATGAAATAACTTCCTTTGTAATCTGACCAGGAATGTTTTTGAAATTTCAGGAGAAGTTTTTTAATGCCTGTGTAAAAAGTAAAATTTATCCAATATAGTCCGAGTGAAACCAAATTCACCCCATTCTCGAAGTCGACACCCGAAACATGGAATTCAAATATTTTCAGAGAAGTGGGTTTCAGCAAATTGAACTACTCAACAGACTACTGAGGAGATATTTTAAAACTAATTTTCAATGTAAATTCAAATGGCTGAAACTCACTGCGCGGAGAATATAGTGATTTCTTATTTAGGGATTTTTATAATGAGGATGCCCGTTTCAATTTCCAATAGATTTTGTCGATTTCTTTTAGTATTGATTTTAACTAGCTTCAATGTTTTAACTCGACTTCCATTCAAAAAACGCTAATTCTTGCAGGTTCTTCGACAATTCCAATGGGTTGTGCTGTCCTTCCTTCACTCTTCTATTTATACAGTGAAGCGGCCACTGAGGATGAATGGAGAAAGAATAAAATCCCAACTTTAAAACAGTATATTCCCTAGTTATATGTGTGCTCATTGTGATAATGCTATTCTCATTCCAGAGTACTTCAACGAACTGACAAGACAGTTCTCATTATCAATATTTTGATCATTTTGGGTGCAGCGGTTGGAGGAGCAATGGGAACATATAAAGCGATTGGAAAACTATACTATGCTGAATTCAATGCACCATGTTATGTCAGATTATTCTCCAATGAAACTGTTGCAGCTGCGTTCAAAGTTGAAAACATGTGAGTTTATTCTGAATTCTCCGGGAAAGTACATCAATTATTGATTGATTTTTAGATGCTGTGGAGCTTATGGCAATATAACAAGTGATACCCAAAGGAATTGTTCTAGTTTTTGAAGCGATAACTAACTTATCAAACATTGTTCACTTATTCAAATTTCACTTTTTGTGCATGTTTTCCCTCAAAATAATCGAATTTTTCTCCCAATTTAATCATGTATATAGTCCATTTTCATGTCTGAGAATGCAGTTCTCCTCCATTTTCCCTAATTTTAATTCTAGTATTCATTTTCTTTTGTTTTTATATGATGTATTGTACAGGTCTCCGATTTTTCCACAAATCTCTATGTTCTTTAAATTCCCGATGATCCTTTTTCTTTTTTTTCTTTTCTTGTTGGTTTAATAAATTGAAGTTTTTCATATTTTTACAAAAATGAATTATTCACAAAATATTCCTTTCCTTTTCTTATTTCGGCTTATTATTACGTACATCTTTCTTTTTTCTCATTATTATGTACTTTTTCAATGACGTCTATTCAAATGTTGCCGTTTCAGAATCTGTTTAAAAGTAATTAACGATAATGTCTAAAAAGTTTCAAAGCAGATCATCTCTTTAAAAAAAGTGACAGGCTCGAAGTTCTACTTTCGTATTTCTGGTGGTGAAATAAAGAAAAAATTAAATTTGAAGAAAAGGATTCTTAGTTGACAAGTGAGTATCGAGAATGAATTGTAGATATTAGTACGAAGAAACGTAGAGTGTTCAGTAGACGGCAAACCTGAATGACCTCTATTCACTACGCAATAGAGATCTAATTTTTTCTAGATAGGTACTTTACATGTGAATTGTTCTGTGTGAACAGACTGGATTTTTTGGAAGGTAGACTCTGGTACTCGGTCATTGATCTCGTGATTTTGTTCAGTGGAAGAAGGAAGAAATTTGAAAACAAGGAAAGTATTCTTGTGAAAATATTCTTTTGAAAATTAGCTGATCTCTCACTAAGATTCTACACGAACACGGGCCATGTTATGTCGATCAAACGTGTGGAATAACCATAGTTAGTCCTAAGTCAAAACAGCCTGAAAGAGATCCATCTCCTTCAGATAACTCATCATTTTCTATTACATCACTAATCAAAATTTGGATACAAACCACAACACATATTCGATTAATTTTTCTACCTCAAACTATCTTCATTTAACACACCATGTTTCATCATTATGATCGTGTTCAAAGAAAAACGAAAATTTGCAAAACCGAGGTCATAATTCATTTTTCTACTTTCTGACAGTTTCTTAGATTTTTTAAACACATCTTTTTTTGGGTAAAAATGTTTGATTTCAATGCTACCTGCTATTTTGAGATTGTTTTGATTGTAAAATTTCACACCACATCATGTTTGTAGATACTTTATGTGGCTAGACAGTGGAAATAAAAATTTGTTGAACAAGCTCAAAATAAGGTGACGTTTTCAGTTCTTAGATAAAGTACATTGAAAAATTCTAGAAGTTTTTTACGTGGTTCGGACCAGGGTTGTCCTAAAATATCTAACCTCTCGATCCTAAACGTTTTACTGGATTTCAGACGTAAAGTAGAAATTTTAGAATTTTCGTTTTGTCATGGTTTTCTGAGTTTATCCAGGTCTCGGACCGATTTGGATGTAAGCCTCAACACAGTGTAATTCAAAAACGAGGATTTTTCATCGGACCTGTTTGGCTTGGTCCTTCTTTGATGTGAGAAAACTAGGCCTCATCCAATAATTGATTACACCCACTAGAAACCACATAATGAAAGATTTGAAACATTTCCGTTGCACGTGTCTTCCTGTCCTATACCCATACTAATTTCCGCTTTATTTCAACAATTTTTTATTATTTTTCTGGGTGTTCTCTCACGCCGAACAATGTACTTATATCCCTTGATCACTTGTAGTCTCTCACATAGAACATAAACTTGAGATTATTCATTGTTTAAGTTCAACTAGTATTTCTCCAAAAATTGAAACTATATGTTATGATGTATTCTTTTCTAGTTCATATACCCCCAAAATGTATTTAAATATGTACTATTTTCTCACATTGAAAAGCTATCTATATTCCATTTTGACCATTTTCCAAATGAAATGTGACCCATTTAAAAAACGTCATAAATAACACATTAGATAAATTTTAAGATGTCCGAACCCATTACAATCCCACGTTTTCACATCTAAGAGTACTGTAGTTAATTTGTTTTGAAAATGGAGGCGGGTCATTGTTCTTTTTTTCAAATGTTTACAGATTATTTGGGCGGAGTTTTATGTAAGAAAAGAAAAAATCAGATATTCTTTCCACATTTCCAAGAACCTTATAATAATTTCCATCTGAAAATCAAATTTTCTCATTTTTCTCTTAAAGAATAACAAAAACAAGTCAGGAATCACAATTTTTCAAAAAAAAAAAATTCCATTATTTTTCAGTTCAGACAAAGACAAAAAAGAAGAAAAAAGGGTCCACATTTTTTACAATTAGAGATTATGAATTTTTCATCTGGAATTTCAGACAAAAATAATTCAAGTCTGATATAACTTTTTGATTTTATTATTTTTCTCATTATTATTCTGTAAAAGTACATAATTTTATTTAATACGATACGGATACTACGAATATTATTGTGTTATGTTATTTTCGATTTTGATTCCGGATTTTTGATTTTTTGAGATAGTTTTTTGTTTTTCGTAATCTTCACCTTTCAAAGATTATAAAACTTGAAAATCCCATTATTTTTTCGAAGAAAAACAAAAATTTTGATTCATCGAAAAGTTTTCGACTGTCTCTTGGTTTATTACTGCCCGGGCTCTTTCTAGAATCTTGTAAGTCGTTAAATCAATGTATTATTTGAATTTTCTCTTTCTCTTTTTTTTCAAATCTTAATTTCAGGTAAAAATCGATAAAAATGGTTCGCATGTTAGTGTTTGTTCTGATCTCTATCCTTTTCTTCATCTCTTCGATCTCATCTGCTCCTTCGCCAAAAATTCAACGACAAAATCGAGCGTTGACACCGTCGGCACAAAATTTTTGTCTTCTCAATCGACAGCTGTGAGTTAACACGCTTAACACTTTAATTTATTTAAAAATAACTCCGACGTGACGTGTAAATAGGTTCTAGTTTTCAGCAGAAATCTGATAAGTTTGGCATGCAAAATATTCTGAAAAATCAAATTATGTTGCTGTTAGCCAGTTGCAAATTGCTGAAATAGAATTATTTCAACCCTAATAAAATCTAAATGTTAACCGATAACAATAACACTGATATCATACTCATAAGTGCAATGAAATTTCTGGCAGACCTTTGTAATATGAAAACTTGTTACAAGCATCATAGAGTTTTAGTGTTATTTAAGAAATATAGGAGACTTTACGAGCTTCTCAATATTCCTGAAGTTCGATTTATGACGAAGTTCTAGAAAGCAACGTCGGAGTAAAAGTTTGAAAGAGATTCTTTGTGTTGCTATTAGCTTCTGTATTTTTCCTTAAAATTTTTTTTGGAAAAATTGATACGCAAAAAGTGGTCCTGAAATTGAAACAAAAAATATGAAATTATGATCGGTCTGTTTTGTGTGATAAAGTAAGAACTCGTAAGCTTGTGAAATAATGAAACTTAAAGTGTAAAAAACAATATTTCGAGTGAATTAAATCACCCTGTAGGCTGCATATTTTTCACCTCGAAAAACACTAACAGTTGGCCCAGCGCTCGTCCCTAATGGGCTAATGTACACAGGTTTTTACCAGAATCTGTAGCCTCGAAATTGAAAGGAAATTCGATTTAACTTTTCAAAAATACAAACGTGACTGTCTACTATAATCAAAACACTTTCCATGAATAATTCTCTGACCATATTCCAATTCAAAATTTTCAGATGTCGATTCCACAAATTCTTCGAAACAGAATCGAAAAACGAGCCGAGCGACATATTCTTCTTCAAATAACCATTAACTTCTCTCTTTTTGTGTTGTAAATAAAAAATCACAGAAAATTTATTAATTTAAAATTAAAAACAAAAAAATGAAATGATAAAATGCTACACAAGTCTGTCTAAAAATGGGATGGGTGACTCGAAATCAAAAATAAGAAAAAAAGTAGAGAACCCGTGTCTCCAAAAATTATAATATGTGAAAAAGAAAATGTATACAAAAGAGGAACACGAAAAACAATCGGGATTGTCGATATGAGAAAAAAACAAAATAATTTAGAGCATATATAATTCGAAAAAGGGTAATTATTTTGAGGTTTTCGGGTTAGAGAAAAATAACGTTCTCATTTTTATACCCGTAGAAATACTTTTGATAGTTGTCCTATATTCTATATTCCTCTTTACCCTTCGAACCTCTCACAACATAAACAAAAGAAACATCGGTTTTTATGAATATATCAGGCACCTAAGACAAACTCACTATAATTCTTGCAATTGTTGCTGATTTCTCGACAAAATACTTCGAACATCTGAAGTGAATCGAAGTGCATCGAGGAATGGAAGGAGATTTAGAAGACACGTATCATTTGGATCGGAGAACCAAGATTGAATAGGAATTGCATTGTCTGGAAATAAATGATGGTTATAACATTTAGTAGTGGATTTACTGATCATTATTTTTGTTGAATAGTTTACTTTTTTGAATGAAGCTTCGGTTTTCAAAAATAAATTAATAACAACGGGTACAAATATCACGTTTTAATTCAGTTTTCAAATATTTTCTTCGAAGACGGATTGTATATTTTATTTACGAGTTCTCGATATTTTGTGTTTTTGATAATATATACTCACGTGGGAATTTTCTATAAGCACCCGGCGAGTTGTCTAATATACAAATACTCGATAAGTCTGGATGAATGGCTGACAAATCCTTGGTATAGCCACCATAATCCATTGTACAATGTTGCCGGAAATATCTTAAAAGTATCAGTATTGTAAGAAATATAAAAGACAAAAAACCTTCTCTTCAGAATTCCGCGTCCTCTATCCAGTTTATCTGCTACACAGCTACCATATACTTCCATGCTGGCGGTGAAAACGACAAGTTCATACCTACAAAGAATAATTGATACGTGCCTTCGTTACTTTGCTTACCATTGACTAACAACCGACAAAAACAGATCAACATGTGGCCGTTCGTGTACAAAAAACTTGACAGGATGTCTCTCTATGATTACCTGAAAATGTGAAACGATTTAAATAACTTGAATTTCTGACTAACCCGTATGGTGAAATCTGCTGGTGTACCCGGTTTGACCATTGGCCTCAAAACTCCGTCATGATGTGAATGAATAAGCGTTTCATCAAGATCTAGGACTAGGATTTTACGTTTCACCGACACTGCAAAATAAAAAATTTCGAAATACTACCTATACTGATAATAACTCACATAACCGGTGTGTAGTCAATGGCGACATCGGAATATTACTCTGATATGTTACCACTTGATATTTACAGTACTGAAAACAAAGCTTGAAATGTACGTCTTCGAGCAATGAACTCACTGCTCTTGATGACCTTTTAAGAAGTAATATGAAAAAATTAAAAATGGAGGCTATCGCCACGAAAATCGACTGCGCGATACCGACCATTGCTCTTAAAACAATAGGAGATTGTGCCTGAAATTGGAAAGAAAATTATGTAAACTGATAAGAAAATTATTATGTTTGAATGAATGTCTTCACTTCCAAAAATGTTGCACTTTTGTCGCCTAAAGCGATATCGATCGATAATATCTTACCTGTTCACGTCTACGTTGATTTTCTGGATTCCCAAGATGTCTATTGTGTGCCAGCATAATTTTGCATCGTCCGCAACAGATTCTGTAATAGAAAAAGACTGTTTCGGCCAACAAAAACTACAAATGTTGCAGGCGTGAAAATCGAATAAAACTGCTCGTCAGTTTGAATGCTGGTTGTGCAAGCACATTTATATTGTACGATGCGCGTCAAATCGGGTGCCTTAAAAAATTTCTTCCATTTTTTTTATTTTTTACTAAAAAAGTGAGAATTTTCAGGTATGGCGAACCTTCCAAGTAGTTCTGGTGTATTAGGAAGATTACTATCAAATATATTCACACCACTCAACACTTCGAGATGCAACGCATCAGGAAGATGGTGGCCACAACCAGCGTGAGTAAATTTTTTGAAGTATTTTATATTTTTTCGAAAAGTTAACATTTTGTGGTTGTAGTTTGAAAGAGCTTAGTAAATTCTATGCATCTGATTTGAAGAATTGTTACTGTTAGTACAGCTGTTGCTTTTCACAATATAAACTAAACAAATAATTGTAACAATTCTTCATTTCAGATGCCGCCGATATTCATCTGATCTTCCTGCACGTTCTCAGTCTACATCTGATATTATAAAAACCGAAAAGCTAGGAATAGAACTTTCAAAATCTTCGGCAGCACCAGTTTATTCTCAACCTAAATCGAAAGCTAATGGATATGAATTAGTCGAGCATAAAAAGGGTGAAATGATTGCCAATTATACACTTTTCGAAGCATCAGTTAATAAGGCAAAAGTTCCCTGGATCAGTTATGACAATTTGACAAGTGAAGAAAGAACGATTCATATGGCACACATGAGAGCTATAAATGATCGTAAATTGACCTATATTGATCCGGCCACTAAATATACTGTTTTCACAATTTCACATCATTTGAAAAAAGGAAAATGTTGTGGAAATGGATGTAGACATTGTGCATATAACATGGAAAATGCCAAAGAAGAAGTTAGATCAAAGAAAGTCTGGAATGGAGCATTTTATATTTAATATCTGTTATGTCAATTTGTTAATTAGATTTCATAAAGAATAGACTTTTTGTGTTTAATTTTTCTTTAAAAATGAGAAGTTTCAGCTATGAACTTTCGAAGCATCGTACACGACCCCCAAGTATGGGAATTCATCGACGAACAAGGTTGAATGTTGTTGATAATTCGGCTCTCGGAAAAGAGGTTTGAAATATTTCATCAGAAACTGAAAACAATGTGTTTTATTCCAGGCTGATACAACTGGTAAACTTGCATATTGTATCAATGTGTATAAGCAAGGAAGAAGAGCAAAACATTTACCACATGCTGAGTTAGGAGATAAAGTCAGTGAAAAAGAAAACGTATATGCTGATTCCAAATACATTTTTTTAGATTTTGGTAGCGATTCGTGGTCAAATGAGAAAAGCATATGTGGTTGGAGCAAATACCCATGTTCATTATCGTAAACACGGCGTTCCAGTCACCGATAATAACATGATCGTTTTATTGGATGAGGAAGGAAATCCTCTTGGAAACAGAATAACCGCACCGATCCCGACAAAATTATTGGCCAATCGTGGAAACGTTCAATTCTCCAAAGTTTTGGCATTGGCTAACAAATACATTTAGATTTACCATTTGTTTGAATAGTTGTTTAAAAAAATAAAATTCATATTAGAATAACAAAAAGATCAGTATTATTGTACAGCGAAACATTTCCTGTTATTAGGAAACAGAAAAAAACGAGTGAAAATTTCAAAAAAAATGAATTAAACTATCCAATACTATTTTAAATTTAAACTTTGCAAGCATCTTAGGTTTTTGCTCGTTTTGCATCTGGCTCTGTGGTCGTTGTTGTGGTGGACTCTTTGATCTGAAAAGTATGCGTTTACCTGTTTTTTGAAATGGAGAATAATGCTTTAAAAACATGAATAAGAAAATTTGATTCCAAATTTCACATAAGTTACAGAACAAAAACATATTCTCGTAAAACATGAAATTACGGCGAAAAGCATTTCGAAATTTTCCAGATTTTGGAAGTAACAAAAACCGATTTTTTGAGATTCACTGCAAAATATAAAAGCATACCGTGGGTTTCTTGAGATTCGGCTTCATTTTCGCATATCGTGATTTTGGTGGTGCTACTGTTGTTGCTTTTTTGGATTCTTCGTCAACCATTGAACTTTCTTTGTTGGAAGAAAGTTCAGATTTTGGAATGGATGATAGTTTCTGAAATACAGAATAATAGTTTGAACACCAAAGACTGCAGAACTTACCGTCGGGGATCCCGTTTTAGCCGCAATAGGCTTTTTCTCCGGCGATGATGTTCCAGGTGCCATAGGCTTTGTCTCATTCAATGCGGTTCCAGGTGCCATAGGCTTTGTCTCATGTAATGCGGGTCCAGGCGCCATAGGTTTTTTCTCGGGCGATGTCGTTCCAGACATCACAGGCTTTTTCTCAGATGATGTCGCTATAGACGAAATAGGCTTTTTCTCAGGCGATGCCAAAATACCACCAGTTTTATTTCTAAACATAAATTCGTGAAATTGGGTCAATTTGTAATTCGAAAACTTACTTTTCCCCACTTTCTTTGCTACTCATATCGAACACTGTTCTCAATTTCTCCAATGTACTTCCGGCTTTTTGTAAAGTCTTGAAATTCTTCCGACTTGTCACTCTTTCACTTTTTGTCAAATTTGCTTCATCTACAAGTTCGCTTCTTATTCTAGCAAAACTTTCGCTCGGTGTCTCGAATTTCTCAAAATCTGATTTCGGTACTACATTCGTTTGTACTTTTCTTTCGACAGGAAGTTGTATCGGAGGAGCAGAGAACGATGTAGTAGTAGAGACAGTCGGAGCTATCGCTTCTAAATCTTTCAGCATATCGTAGTTAATTTTATTCGAAAGCTTTTTCTCCTGAAAAACATTCATCAATTGTTTTTTCTCAGGATAAAACATACATGTATAACTTTTTCCATTGCATCAAGTACAGATGTACATCCACCATTGTTTTCATGTTTTCGAGTCGGTCGACGTTTTTTCTTGACTTCACCGCCATTCTGTTCACGTTCTCTTCGGCTGGAACAATATATTTATGTATTGTGAAATTAAGAGAAAACAGTATGCTCTCCACCCGGAACTTAATTATTTCGATACGTTTGTTATTTGCAGCAAAAACAAAAAAAACGGTCCATGTTCACATATCGTGGTGCAAAAAGAGAAAAGTCGGTATAGAAATTATATCTTTTTTCTTTTGAGAACTATATTTTCAAACTTTGACTTTAACCTTTTTGGTTAAGGTCTATTATTGATGATTTCTTACCGCTCTTCAATTGCTTTCATAACTTCTCCGTTGGCTTTCATCCAATAATCAGTCTTAATTGCCACTTCTTTCTCAGTTAGAATGTATGAATCTATTTCGGAATCCGAAATCTCCTCGTCAATCAAAACAGTTGCTTGTGATTTCGGTTTCACAGCAGGTTGTGACTTTCTGATACCGAGAGATTCCAGGGAAGGCCCGAAATCTTGATACTTTTCCATTGGATTTTCCGATTGGCTGCTACTACAGGGTTCTTCGGCTGCGCTCATCACAGTATTCAAAATTTCATTTCGGACCATGTCATGTGCATCTTTTTCTTGTTCCAATCCTTCTGAAAATTTTGAGATATCAGGAGAATGTAGAAAAACAACAAACCGAGATTTCCACCAATGAGTTTAGCGTAATAACCACTTTTGAACTTTTCTTTTCGCTTTTTCTCCAAGGCAACTTCTACTTCAGCCTCAACATCAACGATCTAAAACTTTTGGGTTTTTGAGTTGAAAAGTTTGAACTAAAACATACATCTTTCTCCAAACTTTCAACTTGTTCTGTTTCTTTTCTTAACTGATCTTCTCTTGCTCTTCTCCTTGCTTCTCTGAAAGCGGGCGGATCTTCGCTATGCTCCAAATCGATCGTCGAAAATTCATCAATTGTCAGACTTCCAGAAGGAGTTTTACTGAACTCATCGAGACGTTTTCTAATGACACTTTCACTGATATGGACAACTCTAACAATATCATTCACAGATCGATTGAAATTCAGAGATCTGGCAGCCATCAGAAGAGCCGCCCCACAAATACCCGTTGGCCTTCTTCCAGTTGACATCCAATCTCTTTTCATTCTTTGAACCAGTCGAGTTGCCAAATTGACCACCTATTAACATTTTTTGAAAAAGAGGATATCGAACATTTCGAGAAGTTCTAGTATCAAAATTTCACACCATTTTTTCGGTGGTATTAAAACTGACGAATATCTAGTACTTTTATTATTGAAAACTCACATCTTTCTGGCGATCACCTAAATCCAGCATACATGCAAAACGAATTATATAAAGGCATGGGTCAGTCGCAGGAAGATTGATCCTTAAAGCTCTCGATATGTAATTGAGATTTCTTCCCAAATCAAACACATTGATCTTAAACGAAACATCTTATCATCAGTATAGTAATTAGAAATACCTGTGTAACATCACTGAAATCAAGCAGTAAATGCGCCGTATTTTCTAATCTGCATGTGATATAAAGGCAAACTGCGACAACAGAGATTCTGAAAAAAGTATTCGAGTTATTTCACGTATGCGAAATGAAATATAACCTTGTTCTTCCTCTAGTCAAATTCCGACCAACACACATTTTGAAGAAATTGAACGCCGTGTCCATGCAATGTTGATTAATACGTAATTGACTGGCAACCTAATCAGAGTTTAACTATTAAAGAGAATAACCGGATTTAGTACTACCTCTTCGATAACTTTTCGACCTTTCGAATATGTAACTTCTCTGGATTCTTGTGTTCCCATACAATTGAAATTATTTGACGCTGCACGTTCAGCAGACACAAATTGACCTGAAAATAATACGTATTAACATACGATTCTTACGAAAAAAAACGAACCAACAAGAGTATGACCCGATCCTCCAGCTCTTTCTTGAAACTGATTCTCTGTGACTACAATCGATTCTTCTAATACGGTACCACATCCCATACAAGTGGCATCTCCTCTAGCCGCATCTTCGTCGATTTCCGAACAACCACAATGCGGACAACTCCTCATCTCTAAAAATCCAATTAGAAAACAACATTTTTTTTTCATAGTTGAGATATTTGAAATGGTACTTCAGACCATTAATCAAAAATGAAAAACGGGAATAAATCAACTATTCGATTTAACAATTCAACGGTATCGAAAAAATTAAAACAATAAATAATGAACATGGGGATTAAAGTTTTTAAATAAAGTTACATGTCAGCAAGCTATGATAACATCACCGTGCTAAACGAGAGACCGGTTAGAAAGAATGATTAAATTAAAAAAAAAAGATCAAGGGAAAAAAGGTATCTATGAGACATAATTATACTTATTTGGATCATCTTGATCTCGAACCAAATAATCTCGTTCGATTAATGAACCAATACGCAACTTGATATCTGCACCCTTTACCGGGAATCTGAAAAATCAAAGGATATTCAAATTTATTTCAGAAAGAAACATACTGTAATTGTGCCATGACTTCTTGGATCAATATCGTGTGCATGAGTGCTTTTCGTGCTTTCATAATTCGAACAATGGCTGCATCGATTTGATATTGACGATCTTGACTCACTTCTTGTTCAATTATTATCTTTTCTTCTTTCTGTAAAAATTATTTGTGATACACTGATGAGGAAGTTTTGAGAAACGAAAGTTTCATCTTGTAAAGAACCAATAATATTGATTCACCGAACAATGATTTTCCCACATACCGTTGTTTTCAATTGAACCTGGGCGATTCGGATTCGATACAATTTTTCAACAATTGCCGTATTTACAACGAAAGTATCTTTTTCCACGGACTCGACAGTTGTTTCACTCTCCTTATTTTTATCCGCGACTTTTTTCAAGATACGTGGTTTTCCTCGTCCACCAAGCAATGCCAAAACTGTCCGAACCACTTCGCCTTTTTCAATTTTTGTAGCATCGACAATCTCCGACACAGTCCATTTATCGCATTTATTGAACAGAAGTAGGACGACTGCATGGAATAGTGATACGATTAATTCTTTCGTATATCCTGGACGAAATTTGGCGCATACAACAGCAGTTGAGAGAGCATAATGCCAATTGACATTTCGATTTCCATGTTGCTTCTTATAGAAATCAGAGAAGTCCATTAGAGATGTTTGTAATTCCTTTGGTAAATTGATCTGAAAAGAGATTTTACCCAAAGTTCTACTAAAAACATTTTGTTACCTCATACAACTCGTAAGATGGCCAATGATCTGTTGTCAATACTCGAACGTTGAAATTTGATTTCTCTTTATTGGAATGATCCAAGTATTGATCGAACAACTTATTCAAATCATCGGAACATTCCATATCTTTGAACATTCCTTCCAATTTATGAGTGAATCCTGCGCCACATTCCGTTTTGAGTTTAGCCAAAACCGTTTTTTCGGCATCAACTGAAGCACTTCGATCTAACAGAAGTCGTTTAGCCAAGTCTCGTTTGTAATATGCTTCGAAAACATCTTTTCCTCGTATGAATCGGAAAACAACAATTGCATCGTCGATCATTTCATCAAGACTTTCATCAGTCGCTTTCTTATTGCACATTCTCAAAAGACCATGGAAATATTTCGCTGAAATCAGAAACTTAATTATATACCGAGAAAATTGTTTTTTTTCTGACCAACCTATTAGTTCAGCCGCTTTATTTCCTTTTGTTTCCATAAACCATTCAAATGAATCACGAACTGATTGTCTGAACTTATTGATATCTACTGAATTTTCGAAGCCAACCAGAACTGAAAATGCAAACCATGAGATTTTTATAAGATACAATGTTTTTACCTATTTGATCCATTTTTTTCTTGAAACTCAATAATTCTAAGAACAAATCATTATCTTGGCAAGTTTCCATAAGTTTTTGTCCTTTCCATTTTATATATTTTCCGAATTCTGCTCGCACAATATCTTCTCCGTTGTGAACTCTTCTCACTAACTGGAACATTCGGGAGACATCCTCAATTTCATCTGATTCTAGCAATTTATCAAATCCATTCGAAATTATTTGTTTTATTGATTTAGCTACCAAGCATTTCAGAAGTGCGTCGAAGATAGTTTTGGAGGCATTCGGCTCGCAAAAATGACGATCGACTAACTCTTTATACTGTTGAATAATACCATCCGCATATTTTATATATTCATTACACTGAAAGCAACTCTATAGACATAACATATTTCTAAAAGACTTACTGGTAGACTGGAGTTATTATTTAAATAAGTTTCGGTGATTTTGATCACTAAATATTCCATGAATTCATCATTCACGTGTATCGTTGACAGCATTCCTAGAAGCTCGCGAACTGCATTACCTTGTGCCTATAAATTTCGAAATATGGCTATAATAAAAGTCTCAGATGTAACTTACATCATATTTCTTCATCATTCGTTGTATGTCGAGGAAAAGAGCAACGAATAATTTGATTGACTTGAAATCTTTATCAATATCGGGAAAGAAAACACGGCGGAACATGCGCATTGTCGCATCCCTATAAAAAAACGTTGAACAAGAAATTAGCCTACTTCAAAATGTACCACAGAGGAAGAATTTCTGCATCAGCGGTATATGATACTAATACGCGATCCAGATAGAGAAAAATATTGCGAATCAGCGTTATTTTCAATGGATATACTTTCCAGACATTCCAGAACCTCATGAGATATAATTCACATGTATCTTCAGAGAGAGGAACATCATCCGAAACATCAACTGATTGCCTGGAAATGACAAAAAACTAATAATTAGTTTTGTAGAAACAAATCTTACTTCAGTTTAATGCAATAATCGCGAACAACTGATAGAAGGCGTTCATATATTTCTTTCGGGTGATTACGATCGGTTGCTGATTTGACTAACTTAAAATTTTAATTTCTTTGGATATATTAACTGTACACATACGTTAAACAATGATTCTAAGCTCGTATTCGCTTTTTTGTCCTCTAGAATAGCTTCAATACTTGCATATATTATATCCCAGTCTGAAACCTCGTCTGAATGTGTTGATGTTTCCACAGCTCTTGATTTGAAGTTTTTGATCACAAGTTTCTTTTTTGTCACTTCGACGGAAGAAGCTGGTCGAACCGGCTGAAATTGTCTAACATTGTACATCAAAATGAAATGACTCACTTTATAATTATCAGAAAAATTGTTGCTTGAAGTTGGTATTTCCATATCTTCCTCATCAAACACCATTTTCTGCAGTTTTGGACTGGTGATACTTGGTTCGTCAGAAGTTCGCTTTCTGGAGACAGAGTTCTGCTGATTTCCTAATGGCATTCAATGTATGAGTCCGTATATTTCACTCTGGAACAAATAAAACCGTGAAAAAAAAGTCGAAAAAATAAAATATATTTTTGCCTACAAACCTGGTGCCATTGACCAAACACTGACGCTTTTCTAGTGCATCGTTTATAACATATTGTTATAACAACTAGCAAGACCCGTAAAAATGTCGGTTATTCGTTAACTATGAGTATATAAACCATGTAGACTACTGGCGCATTTGGTGGTGCTCGTAACCTTTCAGTCTAGATGATCGCCTTCCACATTTCAGACAGTCGCTGAACTTTAGACTTTATGTGGACGGGAGTACTCGTTGGCCCGTAAAGGCTGCCACGATCCGCTGAAATTCGGAACTCCTTCAATGTTCTGCCGCTGTGGCGGGACGACACATAAGTTAAGTTAGGAATTAGCTAACAAGGGAACCTTCACATATGGAAGTGGGACTTTCAAATGAAACATATATAGTCTGGTAGTTTTCGATACGCTAGAAACGATCCTGTAAAAATTAGCTGCGTTTCGGTCAGCTGAGCTCCAAAAAACATGCTCCAAAGTTTCACGATTTTTTCACCATTGCATAAAAAATAAAACATCGAAATACTGTAAACAATTAAGAACGAGGCAAAATGTGTTGAGGTGGCGCAGCCGGGAGGAGGAGGTTGCGTGGAGTGGATGGTTCTGTGTTCGACCCCTGCCGCAGGCGAAACTTTTTTTCTTTTTTTTTTTTTGAAACACGCGGTTACTTGAACATAAACATTCAAAACAAACATAACTG
>LR552548.1:0-14451 GCA_900536415.3 Caenorhabditis sp. 38 MB-2015
AAAAATAAACTTCTTGATTCATTTTAGAAACTCCATGGTCTTCCAAAGAAACATGTTCATTCTTTCGATATAATGGTTATTTTCATACTTTCAAATATTATTTTTTAATTTTTCTAACATTCTAATGGTATTATTTTTAACTGAGAAGAGTTTGAAAATTGAAAATAAAAACTACAATTCCACATATTAAAAAATAGGGTTATTTAGATTTGGAAAATTTGCATTGAATCAGTGTACCACAATCAATCGACATAAAACAGTTACAAAAAGAAATACACCATATTGGTTCGTCTTCATTTATTGAAAGTTTCTGTACTATTTGTTTGATTTGTCACCTGGTCAGTCATTTGTTCCGATCTGTTCCGTTTTGAATGTTTATATTGACTACAATTTCAAAAACTAATGATTTAAATAATGGAACAATTAAGCAATATCTGTCAAAATTTGCATGAATTGTAATGAAATAAATGAAACCAGTTTGAAAGGTCAACCGAGAACAACAGCGTAGTTTTAGTATATGTTGTGAGTAAAACCATGACCATTAAAAAAAGCATATATGTAGTTCGAAACTTCGGCTTTAAAATTTAATTATTATCATCAAGTAAGTCTTCCAAAAGATGTTCTATTGAAGTTTCTGATTTTTGAGCAAATATTTGTGAGTTTTGAGAAAAAACAAACTTCTAAATGAAAACTTCAAATGCAATTTTTTAAACAATTTTTTCATTGGTTTGCCTTCGAAAAAAAACAAGAGAGAATGTGAAACCACGGCTCTTTGTTTTATTGAATTTTTATTTTTCATTTCTATATCCAATAAATTTCTGCAAAAATGTCAAGCATCAAAATAGTAAAGCAACCCTATGATTTTCATAAATATTTCATAATCATAGATGTTCGTCCAAAAAAGGAATTCTCATAAATCTTTGCTCGTTTTCCCGGAAATTTTCTTACATGCCACAATTTTGTTTTGCAATGAAATAAATATTCCATGTCGATCCCGGAAATGCTGAATTTTCGTTGAGAATTCACGAAAAAAAAACTCAATAAGAAAAATAGTAAATTGGATTTTTCTTTCTGAATTACACTGTCTGAAAAATCAATTTATATCCGTTCGTTTTTTGTCTGTGTTGACATGTGCTTTTCATAAAATATGCATTTCGTATATCCTCATCATTCTTCTTTTTTAGTCGTTTTTTGGGTTTTGAGTGAAGTGGTTTGATTCATAAACAACGATGTTATCAACTACAACTTAAGGACACCAAAACTATCATAAATATTTACAAAAAAAAGGTGTTGTTATCAATATCAATGTGTCGACGTGTATTTGTTTGTTAGTAGCATTGCACTTTTGACATCTTTCTAGAAACTGGTTAAAAGTTCATTCCAGATATATTAAGAAAAATTGAAGAGAAAATTCATTTTGATTTTTTCTCGATGTTGCTATTAAAACTGACAATTTTTTTTAATGCTCAAAAAAACGTTGTTGTTGTTGTTTTAGTTGTTATTTAGAGGAACCCATTTGGAACTTGATGTGGTGTCCATCTCTCCATCTATTTTCTCTTGGTATCTTCTTGTTGTTCTAGTTGATGTCTGTCTCTTTCTATTTTCTCCTCCACTTTCTCTATTCCTTCATCCATTTCCTACTTTTTTCCTCTCACTAGTTGGTTCTCACTTCTCTTTTTATTTGTCGAGATTATCCCTCTCTGTATTTGATGAGAATTGTATTTCAGAAGGTCACGAGGTGTCATCAAACATGAAGTATCTAATCGCGTTGCGCCCTCAATTAACAGTGAGCTTTTACGTGAACATAATTGAAAAAAATAGATTTTTTAATACCTCTGGGAATTATTGATTAAACGAAAACCATTTTTTCTCGTGATTTCTTACCTCAACAAAAGACTACAAACAACAAACACCTTTTTTTTGAAACGACTACATCATAGTCTACCCGCTACAAACACAGTGATAAATGATAAGATTTCGGTCAATCATTAAAATGTGGTCAAAAACCATTCTACAATCATTATTTTCATTTCAGCAAATCATGACAAGGACTCTTAGTTCAACATCGGTTCCCTATAAAAAAGGTAATTTTTTTTTTGTAAAATAAATTTTTGTCGTGTAGAAATATGTATGAATAAAAAAAGAAACATAGCAGTTTAATGAATTTAATTCAAAGCCAAATATGAAAAATGGCGAAGTTGAACCTAACAGGAAACCAGTTATTTTTTCGAATAGAATGAACTTTATTTCTGGCCACCTTTCAAACATTTGAAAACGTGACGACGTCCGAAAAATATTGATTTTTTGAAAAGATAGATTTTAAGTTTTCTTCAGTTCTAGGTAGTTACTGGTTTTGTAGTTATTGTTCAGTAATGACAGTGAAACATGACAAACTTTTATATCAACAAAACTTTTCAGATCTTCCACGACTTCCGGCTCCCCAACCAGTCAAAACATTGAAACATTTCCTCGATTATTCGCAAGCTATTCAAGACAAACAAGAATTCGAAGAAACAAAAAAGGTTTGCTACTCTATTTCTTTTCCTTAATTAAACCCATATATTTTCTTTTTAGGTCGTCCAAAAATTTGTCGAGAACGATTTGCCTCGTCTTCAAGAGCTTCTTCAGAAAAGAGCGGATCAATTGCCTAATTGGGTGAGTCTTCTTCTTTTTCTTTGTTGTCTCATTTTTACTCTACCCTACAGATATTTCTTGTTGAAGTAATGAGATTTTTTTGCAGCTAACACCATGGTGGTTGAATGTGGCCTATCTAGCTGCTCGTACTCCTTTGCCGGTTGTCACATCGCCTGGTGTAATGTTTCCGAAATTCGATTATGATACACCTGAAGGACAGATTGAGTATGCAGCTAAGATTGCGCAAGCTGCAACAAAGTTTTATCTCATTGCGAAAAATGAGAAACTGAAGCAAGATATGGCTGGAAAAGCACCATTGGATATGAGCCAATATAAGTTTTTGTTCGGAACCACTCGAGTTCCACAATTGAATGTTGATCAAATTAAATATGGATGTGATTATAATGAGCAACTGAGACATATTGTTGTCATTCGGAATGGGCATGTAAGAAATGTTTAGAATCCCCCAAAATATTGTTAATTTTAGTTGTTCCGTGTTCAAATTCTCGACAAAAACGATCAAATTCTACCAATTAGCGCAATTACCGCACAATTGAACAAAGTTGTGTCTCAAAGTCCAACACAGAATCCAACACCGGTTGGAATCGTGTCATCCGATGGAAGAGATAAATGGGCGAGAGTGTACACTTCCCTTAAAAGTGAGTGGGAGATCAAGTCGGACGATTAAGAAATATTTTTGTTCCAGAAGATTCTACCAATGCCAAAAATCTAGAAACAATTGAACAATCGTTATTTGCCTTATGTCTTGATAAACCAAGTGACCCACCAGCTGGATATACTGAAAAAGACGAGCAAAGTCGACAAGCACTTCATGGAGGTGGTGCTAAGATTAATGCAACAAATAGATGGTTCGACAAAACAATTCAATTTGTGATTGGTAGTAATGGATATTCTGGAATGACCTATGAACACACTCCAGCCGAAGGACCACCAGTAGCAGCTCTCATGGATTATATTTGTGATCAAATTCAAGATAATGCTTTTATCACAACGGGAAGTGATGCTACTGAACCAGTAGAGAAACTGGACTTGAAGACTGATGATGAAATTAACAAGAGGATAAAGAAAAGCTCGGATAGTATGGATAGAACAGCTGCCGATATTGATATTTTGGCATACACTTTCAAAGGATATGGAAAGAACTTCCCGAAATCGGCGAAAATTTCACCTGATTCATTCATCCAGATGGCTTATCAACTTGCGTTTTACAGAATTCATTCATCATGTGAGTTGTTGTAAAGAAAAAGTTCTGTGTAGCCAAGTGAGGAGGCTTTCGTGTATATCATCCTTTAAAATTCAAAAAATCCATTTTCAGTACCTCCAACTTATGAAACAGCAACGCTCCGTAAATTCACCGAAGGACGAACTGAAAATATTCGCTCTCCAAACACAACTGCTTCCACATTTGTCAAAAAGATGGTGTCAAAACCACCAAAACCAGTGAGCGAAATTTATGATGCTCTCGTTCATGCTGCTAACACACATAAAAAATACACGGTAAGTGTATGTTATTCACTATTAACAAATATAATATCCTATTCAGTTGGATTGTATGGATGGAACTGGAATGGATAGACATTTGCTCGCCTGGAAAATGATTGCTGTGGAGAACAATTTGCCAACTCCGGAACTGTTTGGATCAAATGCTTACCAACAGTTAACACATTTCCAAGTATCAACTAGTCAAGTACCAACTCGTCATTTTATTCAAATGTGCTTTGGACCTTCTGCTTTGGATTGTTATGGAATTTGTTATAATCCACAGGAAACAGAATTGCACTTCACTATTTCGACTTTCAAATCATACGGTTCTACGAGTTCAAAGAAATTTGCCAAAGAACTTAGCAAGGCTTTGATGGATATGCGATCGGTTATTAATAAAGCAACGAAAGAGACTTCCAAATTATAATTGTATATTTTATCATTTTCTTTGTAAATAGTGCGATACGTGTCAAGCTTTGTAGAATAAAAAACTAAAATAACATTTTTTATTAACTATACAACTATTTAAAAATTTAGACAGCAACCCGACAACTCCAATGACGAGGAAGGACAGAGTCGACAACCGCATTTGTGAAAGGTTCACAGTGTCCTCGTCGAGCATACCATTCTTGTCCGTAGAAAGCAATGAACATACCAGTACCAATCAACAAATTAAACCAGAGTGCGGTGTTCCAAGCAGATCGATTTGTAATTAAACGAGAAACAGCGAAGAAAACACCACCGAAAATGAAATAAAGGATGAACATGACCGGGTAGAAAACACGGAAAGCAACTCCAAACCTGTTCAAACAAATGATCAAGTTCTACATTTTCTCTATAATAACATACCAGTATTCATGAAAAACTGCAGATATGAAGAAAACAGCCATTTGTGCTTTCTTTGGACCGCTTCTATCTTTTATCAAGTTTGATAAATCTTTAAAGACGTATGCATAAAGCCAATCATGCACTACCAAATTCCAATTTCTATAATACTCAGCCATATTCGAAGAGTTCCACCAATTCTGAAAGAGACAGTTGATTTTTGGATATTACAAATATTTTTACTCACCAAGTAAAATTGTCTATCAGCAAACTGCATCAGTTCTGAGAAACAGTTGAGCCAGCAATGTAACAAACCATAGAACAGACAAAGTAAGCAGAGAATACCGGGTATTATACCATTGAATACTGACAAAGTGATTGTTGTGAGGGATAAATTGTGGTATTCTTGAACATGCAACCATGGAAACACCCATTGAGTAAATACAAGATTCACAAATTCGATAATCATCAAGCATTCCAAGAAGTATAATCCAGCAGCTTGTAAGTCGCGCTTCTCAGTTCTGAAATAGTTGAATTTTAATTTTGGAATTTTCAAGTGTTGATAGTTCAAATCGAAAATGCTGACAAAAATATCACGTGTTACAAAACCATTAAAAAAAATTATTTTAAAAATGAATTGAAAAAAGGTTTGAATTTGAGCTAAGTTTTTACTACAGCGAAACTTTCTAAGATCATCTTGAATTTCCAAAAGAAAAGGTGAAAATCTTTCAACTTTGATCACTTTTACTCACCTTGGATACTCATCCCGATATATAAATGCAGGGCAAAATTGATAATACAAAAACTGTTCCATAGTTGGCCATTGAACACCTTCTCCATTTCCGCTCTTTTTCTTTATTGCTCGATCCCAGTTTTCACGAATGAAAGAATGAACTTTCATAGCAATTCTTGTCTGAAAATATAACTTCTAACATACCAATATTGAGAAGTCAACTCACTGTTTCACATGTTATAATGAATGAGCATGCACATTTAAGTTCTGCCAAGTATAAAAACCTCAATGGAAAATAAAAGAACAGCGTCAAATATGTGAGATAAATCGTAGTAAAAACTGGCTAAAAATTGCATAATATTTCATGGTTTCAGTTGAATAAAGCCTACCATGTTAATAGTTTTTGACGGTGTATTAGCCCAAGCCTGGAATGCGTAATAAACTCCAATAGTAGAAAGGAACATAGCAGTCCAAACTAACATTGTTGAGAAAAACGATTCGAAATTCCACCAGATTAGCCAAGTATGGTATAATGGCCTAAAAACAATTGTGAACTTTTATAATCCTGTACTTGATTTCTTGGTTTTTCAATGAAGACAAAACGTCAATGTTTTTCAACCTTATTGGAAATTCAACAGAACTCACATTTTATGCACAAAAATATCGTCGACTAGGGCTCTCAAAAAGAACAATATAAAAACTGATGTAAACCAATTGTATACTATTTTCATGTTACCATTTCTGAACTCGGTTCTGGAAGAAAATAAATTGTTTTTGTTTTTCTTTCCATTCAAAAACCTACGTTAAAAGTGATTCTCGTTCGATGAATACTTTCTCTTTGAACTCACGCTTCTTCTCTGTGGGTTTGGAAGGTTCCACAACATTATTATTGTTCTCTTCCAGTTTGAAGTCTGTGGAACCCATCTGCAAACAACAAATAAGAAACAGAAAAGGTGATAAACATGTTTTTTGAAAGGTGTACTTGATGGCAGATTTTTCACAATTGAAACGATATGAAGATATGAGATTTAGAAAGGATAGGAACGAGTTATGGCAATAAACACTATATTGTCTACAGAAACAAAAAAAAACAAGTTTCCAAAAAAATTCATCCGAAAATGGAGGAAAAATGAAAGAGGAGGAAACAATAATTGAAAGTAGACCCATGTTTTCCTCTCTTCCTATTTCTCTTTCTTTTCTAGGTCAGTCAGCTTCCGAACTGGATATCGAGAAGAGGAGGACAATTTTGAGGTGGAACATTTCTCATCCAGGCCATCTTATGTTGATCATCATTATAGATTAATGCAAAGTGGATTTCTCTTGCATTGAAAGTTGAATAATGGGTAAGCTGCAAAATAGGAAACAGTATGTAATTACGTTTTGAAGCATCGTATTTATACTTGTTTTTGATCTCTGATAAACAGAAAATAACAAACAAATATGATTAGTACGCACTGAACTGTAAAAAAAGCAAACGAGAGTTTGAATTATTTTTGGATGATCGTCGTAAAATTGATAAAATTTATTGTTATCGCTTTGATTATACATAGCAGAAAAAAAATTTCAGCTTGAAAAATTTTTTTGGCAAACCCTGATTAGACAACATTTCATATAAAGTATTGATAGAGTACACTTTGTACTGAAAACTTTCTGGAAAATCGTTAGAATGAGTGAAACAAAGATTTTCGGCAATACTTTTTTTGATGCCAATCGAGTTGAAATTCTCGTTCTGCATTTTTACGTGCTCGATCGATATGTGAAGATTTGTATTCCATTTTATGTATCCATTCTGCATCGGTTTTTCAATTTCTATTTAGAGTACGTACCGTATTTTCTCTAATAAAAGGGCATGCCCTTCTATTTTTCAACCCATTATTTTTAGTATTTTTATTATAGAGAAACTCTATTCATAGAGGTTTCCTTTTCGTTTTTGATGGTTTACTGAATGTATCAACACACTCACAATGAATAGTAATTTTTTCAAATGCTCAAATCAGAACTGTCCCAAGTGCCTTTATATTAGGGCGCCTTCCAACTGGGGGTGCCATTCTATTAGAGTAAATACGATATCTGAGGAAAATGTTGAAAGAAACTGAGATTTCAGAGACTATGAAATTATGTTCAAAGTTATCTCTCCATCGTGACTATTTTTTCACATTTTTTTTCAACCCTTTATTGTGAAGTTGAATAGATATTTGTTTATGAAAACAAAAGTTTTCCTGGAACATCATTAATTAATTTTTCTAACAATCAGAACAAACCTATTTCAACTCGAAGAACCAGAAACCTATTGTTGGTGTTTTCTTTTCCATTTTCCAAATATTCCCTCAGCAGAGGCCCGCCAAATTTGAAAAAAAAGTTATAAATATTTTTAGATAAACATTAGAGATGTCTTTGTTTCGAAAAAAAGTTATTTCGTCTGTGAGTTCTATTATTACTAGAGTTCTAGCAGGAAGAAAAACCTTTCTATTGATCAAAACATTATAACTCCCAAATATAACTCCCAACTTGTGCATTTTTTATTTTCAGGCACGTGCATCAAAGTTTCGAAGATCAAAAACTTCCGTTGACAAATTCAAGTCGTCCAAATCATCATCATCATCATCAAAGTTGAAGACTCCTAGCATACATAAAGTAGGTATTTTCGCAAACAATATTCAAAATTATTATTTTTCAGTATCACACACGAAACATGGTCAAGTCTTGTGTGAAACACAGATTGGTTCGTTTCTGTTTCTATCGTCCCAATCTATTTCAGCTTTCATTTTCAGAGATCTTCTGAATTCGCAGCGACGAGAAGTTCTAAAAAATTTTGAAATGTTCTTTGTTAAATAACTAGTTTTTATCGAAAATTGTTTGATGCTTCACAATAATATGAAAAGAATTGAACCAGGCTTTAATAACTGTCGTTTTTCAATCAAATTTCTTCATCTTAACTTTATTTATTTCTCTTTGCTGATTTGTGTTTTTCGCGTTTTTGGTGACATTTTATCCTTCAAAAGCTCAAATACGATATATTTTGTGATTTGCAAAGCTGGCTCTCATTGAAAACATTTCTTCATCATATTTTTTTAAATGTTGATGGATATGTTCATTGATTATCCCATTTTCTCCAAAAAAAAATTGAAAAACATTTTTTTCAAACAGAAAATAAAAGCTACTCCGAGAGAACTTCACAACAACGTTGTTCATTAGAGCAAGTTTTCCTCATCGAAAATGGCAGGGACGCTCTCCGTCTTTTTCTAATACTTTTCTTCTTTTCCATGCGGCAATATGAAATATGATTTTTTTTGTTGGATATTTTATGGAAAAGGAAAAAACAATGGATAAGGAGAAATAAGCAGCAGAATAAAAATGTTTTGACACAAATTAAAAGTAGTTCAAATAAAGTTGAAATTAATAGCAAACATATGATGAAGGTGAAATATAAATATATTTTTGATTTTTTTTTCTCATTCCGGGGCAATATAAAAGTTTTACAAAAAAAATATATGGAATTAAAAACTGGACAGTGATAAAGTCAAAAAATATCAAAAAATCTATTTTTGATTGACACAAAAATGCAAAAAACATCTACTAATTTTAGCGTTTTCCATAATTTCGTTTTATCACGCTTACCTATTCAGAATATTTCCCAGATTTTACAGAATCCTCAGAAATTAAACGAAAATTCTGACCAAAAATTGAGATGAATGAAAAACGGGAAACAAGTGAATATTCAGGAGTCTGTTTTAATAAAATTCATCATTTGTAATTTTGCTTTTTTTTGTTTTTTTCAATGTTTAGTGCTAAATTCACAGAATATAGTAGATGAAAAAAAAACTGACGACTAAATATAAATAAACCTCCTTTTTTTTGGAAAAAAAATACGCAAAAAACCCTACTTTCAAAATTTATTTTTATTTTGGCTGTCAAATTTTCTTGAACCTATACTATATAGAAATTAACTAGTAAATTTTTAATTTAAAAAATTTCAAATCTCAAAAAAAAAAAACGCTTTTAATAGCATTCCAAAAAAAAATTATATGTCAATTTATTTTTTTTTTTCAGACACACAAATTTTTTCTCCCCTTTTTCTTCATCTTCTCCCCCTTCTTCCTCTTCCCATTTGTTTTGACCATCTCACTTTTTTGACCACTTGCTTTTTTTCCTTGTTTGTAATTTGTTTTTTCTATAAATGTAGCCATGCAATCATTCTCTCATTCATCTCACCTGTTGGATTTTTTTAGTCCACTTCTTTTTGGATCAACTAAAATGGAACAACCACCTGTGAGTTTTATTTGAAAAAATAACTATTGAAAAAATAAAATTTGCAGAGTACGCCAACACTTGCTGAGCTCGTCCAAGAGTTCGAAGACTACCGCCCACAAGTGTCCATTTGTTTGGATTCAACGCTCGACGAGGATCGTCTCAATTTGATAAACAGCGTATTGAGAGAAATCGATCGGACCATCGTTTTCCTCCAAAACGAACAAAATTCGACAGATAATACTGTTATGCAATATTTGGATGGAAACGACGAAAAACCACGTCACGAGGTATTTTTCACAAACATTTTCTACAAAAACGTTTATTGCGATTTCAGACTGTGATGGATTTAGTCAAGTCTAGAAGAAGATGGTTGGAACGCATGGCTAGAAAGTTGCAAAAACTCTTTGAAGAGGATGTGGAAGAAGAACAACGTCAACAAGAAGAAGAACAACAACAACTTCAACAGCAACAAGAAGAAGATGAACATCTTCAACAACAAGAAAAAGAAGAAGAAGAGGAAGCACATCAACAAGAGCAATAGTTTGCCATTTTCCTTCGGTAAGATGTGAATCCATTCCAAAAAAATTCCGAAAATAGCTTCATGCCTTTTGCAAAGTTTTCTAATAGCTCAAATAATATTAAATTGGCCAGAAATTTTCCCGAAGTTCTTGCAGTTCGAAATAATTTTCTAACACATACATATGTAAATTATCCTTGTTTTGGAATCAAAACATAAGAAATAATCAATTTAATATTGGGGCTAACGCAGGGATGTTTGTCGGTCCTTCCTGCTGCCCGCCGCCTTCGCCTTTGTCAGCTTGTTTTGTATTTTCCTTATCCACGGCCAAATGGAAGAAAAGGAGACAACGGCATGCTCACGCGGACGCCGCCGTTTTCTTTTTCTCTGAAAGTAAAATTGACCATTTCTATCCGATTATCTATTACAAAAAAAAAAACAAAAACGAAAACATTTGGCACGTCCGATCACATAAAAAAATCGTTGAAAAAAGGAGAAAAAAGCAATGGTGCAGGCATGCTATAGGCGAATCTTTTTTTCGCGTGTGCATTTTCATTCTCAAAACAAGGAAAAAGCGGGAATTGCCGACGAACATCCCTGGTCGTTTGACAAATGAAGACTTTTTGGACTGAGATGAATAGAACTACGTAATTGCTTAGCAGATTTTCCATTGATATCACTCGAAAAATTCTATAATAACAATAGTAGGTACTATTTGAGCTAACTGCTATAAATGATAATTCAAGGCGTGTAAGTAAAAAGTATAACGGACATAAATTAAAAACTTTTGATTCTTTGGAGAATGGTTCTTGAAGTTGTGCCCTCTAAACTTTTTTGTCCTAAATAGAGGGTTATCCATAATGTTGATCCCGGCTTCTAGAGTTGCTTTTTTGAAAGTCAGAGTTAACCTCAGTTTATTTTGTATATTTTCACATTATTTATTTACAGATCTCCCGCCATGCATCCATTATCAAACCATCATGTCTCCAGAACAAATTATTCTAAACGGTCACTCTATTTTAAACGGTTACACAATTCTCATATCCGCACCAAAGCTTTATCATGCATTTAATCATTATCTTATACCCTCACATCAATTTCCTAAATACATCATCCCGATTCTTCTCCTATTACTTTTCCCATAGTTAAAAGTGATCGTCAATTTTTTTATTAATGAATTTTTATTATTTTGTATTGGAACATTGTACAATGACAACAAACAAATTCGGTTTTTTCTTGGAGAATATTAACCGTACTTTGAAATGTTCGATAACAGAATTAAGTTCAGAATCTGAATGAAGTCATCTCGAGAGGAAACCCTAAAATCTTGCCACAACATCACCAAATCATGAACGAATCAAACTTTTTGAAAAAGCTCCAATCAATTTTTCACAAAACATAAATCCACTGTAAATATTTTTCTTCATTTTTTGCCGAAGCAAAACGCTTTGACTAGAAGTTGAAAGTATGGCCAATAGAGGAACTTTTCAAAATTATGATTCTATTTAAGTACTTCAATCGCACAATAATATTCTCAAAAAAAGTATAAATTAGAAAAATCTTTTGACGCATTTCTCTGAGTGAATACGGCTCGGCACCATATGTTCAAAACAAAAATGATTAAACACAAACAAAGTTAGAGGTGCTGTTTCAAGATATCTAAAACAATAGAATAAGATAATACAAATAATCTGGAATCAATTTGTAACCGTATGTAAAAGCTACTGGAGTATAATTTTAAAAAAAGAAGTATGAGAAAAAGTTGTCGAAAAAAAATTATTTTGAATTCAGCATTTTTTTGGTTTTCCGCCAAAGATAACCAGTTGTAGTTCCATTGATTGATACCGCAGGCTTTGGTTTCGCTTTTGAAGCTCCTAATTGTGAATTTCTACCAACAACTACTTGAGGCATTGCGTTCAATTTTGAATAATTTCCTTGTCCAACAGCTTTTCTTGCTTGGGAGAGATCTTTTGCTGAAGGCATTGGTTTTGCCGAGAAAGATAATCCATTTTTTTCTTGGCGCTGTCGTACAAAACGTTGGAGATGAGCTTCTTCAATCAATTTCTATAAACAATAAGAATTAGTTGGTTCATGTCATTTTTCAGAATTATACTCACCGTTTTTCTACCGGTATCAGTTTTTGCTGCTTTTCTCGCAATGTCAAAAGTGAGTCTTGACAACTTTTCAGATTCCAACTTTTTTTCTCTCTCTTTGAGTGCCTCGTAGTATTCATACCAATAATCATATTCTTCTGGGATTGGTCCCATTTCAGGAAACTCTTTTTCTACCATTTGTTTGAACGCATCTTCAGTTTCCTCTATATAGTTTGGATTGTTTTTGATGAATACTAATTTCTGTTCATCAGTGAAACGATTGAAAGCCAGTTCAAGAAGATCATATGGAGCATAGTTACAGAAACGAAGTACTGAAATAAACATTCATAAAAGCATAATGTTTCACCTCATGATTGAATAACTCACAAAATGTTGGATTTTGAGTAAGAGACATCTGCGCTATTTTTATAAGTGGAGATACTTCATCCACAAAAAACGTTTTTCGTGTTCCAGCGAATACCCGCCGATGATCCTTCCTCGGTTTAAACATTTGCTCTTGATTAACTAGAAATGAACAAATTTCGGAAAGAAATATTTCTAGAAACTCACAAGCTTTTTGCTTCTGACTAAGAATCTCGGGTTCACCAGTTTCCAACTTTGCGATATTTCTTTTTAGTGACACCAATGTAGATTGTTTCATTTGTTTCTCTCTATTAGCTCTATCAACTTGCCGCTGTTTCTCAGCTTTTGCTTTTTCTTCATCGTCTTCTTTGAACATATCAATTGAAATCGGGACACACATTTTTTTCTTAAAAAATTGTCGATTCTTGATCAAAATAGTTACGTTAATCACTTACCGCGGAACTCATTTCTGACATTTCAAATGGTCTTTTGCGGTTGTTTGTAACATTTTCCACAGCTTCATCATCGTCTTCTGAATCGCTTCTCATCCACTCTTCTAGATTTTTCTGTTCCAGTTTTGGTGCAAAATTTGAGGAGTTTGTTTGTTGCTTTTTCTCAGTTTTTCTGGAAAAAAATTGGAGGTTTTTTAATTCTTGGATGGTACAGCCAAATTTTTCAGTTTTTTCATTGAAAATGTGAATCATGGAGGTCAGAATGAGGTTAAAATTCCTGTTTGATAGTTTTTGCAAAAAGAAATCAAAAATTACTTTTTCCATTTTCAACAGAAAGTGAGTCCAACCTACCGCTCTTTCTTGAGTTGTTTCAATAATTGTTTCATCGCTTTAGCACTGTTGGCACACTCTTCGTCTTCCAAGTACCTGATAAAATATAATCAGAACGTTTTTGATACCTGAATGACACTCACTTGTAGGTCAATTTTTTCACATCATATTTCTTATATACATCCAGAGGTGCTTTCAACTCATATAGTTTGTCCAAACTATATTTGACCTGTATCTTTTTCTCCAAGTTTTCCGCTAATTCGCTGACATGTGTCTCCAGATCTTCATCTGAAGTCATATTTGTTCCAAGCCTGAAATAAAATAGTATGATGATTTATAAAAAATAACAAAGCAGGAAAAAAACAAAACAATTTTATTGCGAAATCAATGGTGACCGATTTATATTAAAGGATCTGATGAATGAATATATGTTTGTTATATGTCATAATTGTTTTTTTTTTTTGAATGAAGAAAATAAAAGTTGCAGTCAAGAAATGAAAAAAATGGTGGGAAAAAATATCGAAAAATACAACTGATAGCCTTATCAGATTTTCAGTTAATTTTCAACGAAAAACTATAGTGATGATAATTGAGACAAAAGTATCTGGCACAAATTAGAAAGCAAATGATTTGAAACATAAAAAAGTTTTTCTAGTGCACAATAATTCAACTATGAGAGCTATAAAATTTAAGGAATACAACGAAAAAATGATGATAATAAAAATAAAACAGAGAAATGTTGTGTTAACC
>LR552548.1:14462-178753 GCA_900536415.3 Caenorhabditis sp. 38 MB-2015
CCCCCCCCCCCCCTCCTTATGCAACAACTGAAAACAACAAAAAAGTCAAGAAAACCTATGCAATAGAAACTAATATCCGGAAATGAATGATTATGGTGTCGTAGAAAATAATATTTTGTGCTTTCTGCTACAATTCTTATTCGTTTTCCTCATCACATGGATGCAAATTTACGTCATGAGTGTAGAATAAACAACTCTGATATTTTTAATTAAATGACCCGTTTAGGGATGAACAATGTGTGTGAAATCTGATGGATGCTCTAAGGTATACTGAAACAATAGAAACATGTAGAAAACGTTCTAAAAGTTAAAAAAGGACAGAAATTGAACGTTAATATACAGACTACGAAAAAATAAAAGGATTAGAAACACAAAAGCGAGCAATAATGATTTACATGTTTTTAGTTCGCTAGAGCACAATTTCACGCGTTTGGGTTTTTAGTCCATATATTTTTTTCTCATTCTCTATCTCTATTGTTCATTTCTGTTTCAATTTAACCTTTTTTTTCTTAAAAGAACGTTTTTTACTACAAGTTTCTATTGTTTTCTTTTTAATAAAAAAATCATCAAAACAATTAATAAGTTTTGCTGATTCATTACTCATGTATGGCACTAATTTTTACGACCTTTTTCTGTTTCTTTCCTACTGGGCCGAAAAACGAATTATATGAGTTCTTCAAAAAAAAAAACGTTGAATTTCGATCTAGAATATGTCAAGCAAGTCAGTAAAAAGAATCAGACACTTTTTGTCAAAAAAAAAAATGTGGGAGTGAGAATCGATGATCGAAAACAAATTGATCTTTTGAATGAATGTGTGAAAAGATTGTTTTAGTGTCAAAAAAATGTGTTTTTCTTATGAGGCGAGAACACACTGAACTAAGAAAACCACAATTAATAATGGCCTGATTTATATTGTAAATACTTTCTACTCATTCAAGACAATTTTTCTCATCAGAAAAAATCCGAAAGATAACAATATTTTATTATAGAATGAATAAAATATGGAGTGATTTTTCTAGTTATTGAACTAAACAATGTTTTTGAGTTTGGTTCACGAACAGTCTGAGTATCAATAAAAGTGAGAAACCTTCTCATAATCCTGGGTATATGGATTTTATTTGTACATATTGAGCTCAAAAAATGAATAAAATATTAATATTGATGTTTCAAAAAAAAATTGGGTGAATAGAACAAAAATCTGGAAAAAATGTTGTCCTGTCAAATGTGGAAAAGAAAAACAATAATTTCGGAAAAATACTGCCAATTATAGAAAATAGTGCAGAAACGACGAAGAACATGTTCTTTTCTGTTTGCACTTTTCTCAGTTTCGAACAATAAACAGACCGATATTTGTTTTTTTTTTCTTTTTTTTGTTGTTGAAACTATTTTGGAAATATTTTTTGAATTCAAAATTGTGTGAATAATATAGAATAACTTTTAAAAAACACGAAGACGTTATAATGGATATTGTTAGTTCCATTTACTGCCTAGTTTGTTTTCATCCATGGATTACTTTTCTATCAAGATTGAATGAACTTGATGAAAAACACTTTTTTGTTGTATAAAATATAACGAGGGCATTTGCACAGAAAATTGATAATTTATATGTTTTCGAAGTACACCATTTTTAGAAAACTGTAGGAAATGTTTTGTTATCACTAGATGTGGTAAACACACAAAAATATGTATTGTTTTTTTTTCAAATTTAAGAAGTTCATTATTATTTTCTGAACTTTGTTACATCAAAAAATTGTTTTAAAAAACATGTAAAATGAGGTAAGCCCCACGAATACGTTGTTGCTCAGGCATTCTGTAATAAATTTCCTTTCTGCAAAAACAACAAATCCTTGAGGGGTTATTTTCAAGACACTTTGTAACATGACTGTTGTGAAATTTTCATGAATTCCCAGTAGAAATATCACTAAACAAGTACAAAAACAGAGAGAGAGGATTTTTCACTTTTCTCTGCAAATTTTAAAACCCCCTATCATTTATGCGTTCGAGAAGGTAATGCTCATTATGGAAGTTATGTCAATGAAATAGTAAGAGGTAGTTCTTTGAATGTATTTCGAAACCCCTAAATGGCGAAGACGTTTTTCTTTTTTTTTCCCCTGAGCATTGTGAAATATATGAGCACAATGCATATAATTATGTATAGAAAATGTAATAATTATATGTATGTCACTATATACCACCTGCCGGTATATGGATTTATATCGTAGTCAAGATTTATCCTATTCTCCTTTTTCTTCTTTTTTTTTCTTGTGGTATATTGGTGACTACTGTGGAATTACGTTGAGTGTGTAGAGAAATATATCATATTTCATAGTACTGAATAATCGTTAGTTGACTTTAGTTTTTTTTTCTTCGAAAACAGTTTTGAGTGACATTTGTTGAGTTCAACAACTTTTTATATGTAACATTCGCCCCTTTTTGAGAGGTCTACATGAGAAAAATTTTGGGAGGGCAATTAGGACTCTGAAATATGAACTTTCCTAATATGTGACTACAAGTTCAGCGAAATTTGACTCTTCCGGCTAAGCAGACGAAGTTTTTTTTGGAAAGTATCAGATTTTCCTCATAAGTCAAGTCACAAACGGTTGTCTTCTTTTGAGTTCGTAAATTCATTTTCTGTGACTGTTGCATAAACCACGATAATGTCGGCTGAAGATAATAATTAATTGGGTGTCAATGAAATTAATCGTAAAATGTGGTCTCCGTTGAAAAAATTTAATCAAAAAAGAAGATCAAAAAACCCTCAACCTATGGTTTAAACTATTTTGTTTATATGTTTACTCATTGAACTCAACGTCGGTGTTGTTAGCAAAACAATATTCTCGACAACTAATATCATCTCTCTCCTTTTTTTCTCTCTTTCTCTTTCGCACTCACTCACTCATCCTCCCCTTCCTTTTTACCCTTGCGTTCATATGTCAATCGAGCAACCGCGCGCTATTGTGATGACACAAAAATTCAAATAAGTTGTTTGAGCGTCGCATCATGTCACTTGTTTTTGTTTTTTGTTATGTTCGTCTTTCCTTGTTTTGTTTAAAGTTCGCCCTTATAGTTCCATGAAACTAAAGATAAGAGAAAATAGAAAAGTGTGTTATCATTTTGAACCAAATTTCGTCATATGGCAGAATAATGTTTGGTATTATCAGTTTGTAGCCTTTTTTTTACAGATACTGGGAGATTTGGAAAGTAAAACACCAGTTTTTTCTATGCAAAAAATACAAGTACATATCTCGTTCATTTTCGGAAAACAGGATTTATTAAATAATTCATAACTTATATTCGTTTACATGTTATGGAAACCTGCCACTTTTTTATGTTTAGAAAAAAAACTGAGACAATGATTTTTTTTGGAACAAAATGTGGGTGTTGAGTGATTTTGAATTAAAGGATTAAATTTTTTTCATTAGATTCATTTTTGATGTTTTTTTTTTCAAAATTAGATTGTTTGTCCCTTTACAACCCCTTCCTTCCTGTTCGTATCGTATAAACGATCATTGCCGAAAAAATTCTAGTTAATTTTGCCTCTATATATGCATATGTGGCTGTGTTTTTTTTATGCTCAATAGTTAATTCGGTGTACTTATTTGCGTGCAAAGAGCCGGGCATGCCGACCGATGTGCTCCTTTTCTTCTATTTTTATTTCTCCTACACTGCGGAGGGCCGTTCAGTTCCTCTCTTTCTCTAATGATGATGTCTTTCTGCCATTTTCAAGAGAGTTTTTGTTTATATATTATTTTTTGTCCATTGTATCTTTATCTTTTCCCAAATTTTCTTTATTTTTGAACAGAAAAAAAAAGTTTTGCAATTTTTATCGAACATTTTTTGAATATATTATTTCAAATCGATACTTATCATTGTTCATCTTTTTTTTTGTTGAATAATCTTCCTAACTAACAAGCGTTTTTCCCATATTTTTCGATTGCCATTTTTTCTGCAAAAAAAGAAATAATGCATAATATGATGTACATAATGAAGATATCGGTTCATATCAGTTATACATTGTTATCACGGAATATATTTACGCCCTCATGTCAATTAGATGATTTATCATCATTATGCCATTTTTTGACCTTTTTATGTACGAACAAAAAAGAATGAAAAAACGAACAAAAATAAAAAAATTTGTCTTTTCTTTTCGTTGCCGAATAAAATGTGAAAGCTGCACTGTTTTTGTTCTATTCCAATGAATCATTTCTGCTTTTTTTCTCACATGTTTTTATTCATTTCCTCTATATTTTTCTCCGCTCGCTGACTCTACGAATTATGTTCGTAAAAATTCAAGTCTCTATAAACCCACCAATTTTCAATATATATCAGGTTCATTTCGAGAATTTGACTCTCGTAAAATAAGTATTACCTTGATTATTTTCTGAATTACAGATGCCGTCGGGCGATGATGGGGTTCAGCTTGAACCATCTGGGACAGGAGTCTATGAGCGCGTTGTATATTCAAAAGAGTAGGTTTTTCAGAACTTTTTTCAATGTCAAACTTTGTGAGTTACTAAACCGGTTTTTTTCAGCGCATACAACAACCGTTTGGAAAGATACGGCAAAGATGGAAATCGCTCCAAAAACTTGGCAAGGTACAACACTGCTGCACAAAGTATGATACCAATCCGAACAACACACAGGTAGAAAAATAAACAATTCAACTAAACACAAAAAATAATCAAATTTACAGACATTTCAATAACGGTGGTTCGAGAATTGATGACGCCGGATTGTTCTCATTTGTCACATATTCATGGGTTTTCCAATATTTGCTACAAGCACTCCGTGGAAAAATGGATCGTGATCAAGTGTGGAGCTGCAGTTTCTATGATAGTTGCGGTCTGAATATGGCGAGAATGGAAGTGTTGTGGGATGAAGAAGTGGCCAGAAACCCGAAAAAACCATCGTTGTTCAAAGTTATCTATAGGTGAGTGTTCTTTGCACTCAATAGTTGACCAACATTTTTCTAAACAACTGAAAAAATCTTGATTAGGTACATGGAGTTGATCATCATTTTTTAGATTCATCTTCACAAGATTATGGTTTTCATGTGCAGTATTTTTCTTCTGTCTAATCTTTGGATTCATCGGACCAACTTGTTTCATTCGTCGATTGATTGCATTCACAGAGAAACCCGAGCGCGATGAAGACAACAATATCCTTTATTCGTATGGAGTTGTTCTGGTTATTGCTATCGGTTTGGTTGAATTCGCGAGAGTTTTATCATATGGAGCAACATGGGCGGTGTCATATAGGTGAGCCTTGTGTAATTGAGTAAACTTGATTTTCAAAAAAAAAATGTAGAACTGGAATTCGTGTGCGTGGTGCAGTTTTGGGTCTTTTGTACAAAAAAGTCATCGATTCAAAAGATTTGTGTGGAAAAACACCTGCCGATGTTGTCAACATCTTTGCAAATGATGGTCAACGCCTCTTCGATGCTGTCACATTTGCCCCACTTGTCATTGTTGGTCCACTTGTCTTGGTTGGTGGAGTTACGTTCCTACTTGTTGTCATTGGAAGATGGTCCCTACTTGGTATCGCAGTTTTCTTCTTTTTTGACGCCATTCAATTTGGTCTTGGTAAAACTATGGTGAACTGCAGAAATGATGCTATCAAGAAGACTGAAGAGAGAATTGGTTTGATGTCTGAAATTATTCGATTTATCCGTGTTATCAAAGTTAGTGGATGGGAAGATGTGTTCAGTAAAAAAGTTGAAGGTAAGCATTCAATTTTAACATTCCTAACAAACATTGAAATATTCAGCAATGAGACATGATGAGAAAGTGCTAATTCGTAAATCTGGTTATGCTCAATCCTTGGCCATTGCTTGCGGTCCAGTTGTTCCTGTTGTCGCTGCAATTCTCACATTCTTAGGAGTTGTCTTAGCTGGAAACGATCTCCTTGCGTCGGACGCATTCTCCGCAATCACCGTATTTTTCGTCATGTTGTTTGGTATTCGTATGATTCCATATGGTTCAAGATACCTTGCTGAATCACTTGTTGCAATGAGAAGAATAGAGGAATACCTTGTGGTAAGAATTTAAATTTTTGGAACTGAATTCAGTGATTTTTTGTAGCTCGAAAGTTGGGATAGCTTCGCGGCTGGTGGTGACAGTGAGAATGTTGTGACATGCAAAGAAGGTTTTTACACATATCAGCCAGAACCGGAAGATGGTAATTTTTAGTCTTAAGTGTGTAAAATGTATAAATTTATTGTTTTTTCAGAACAAACTGGAACCGAAAAAGAAACCTTGGACAAGCAAGCACCATCATTTGGTTTGACAATCAAAGATCTCAAAATTCGTAGAGGTGATCATGTTGCGGTTGTTGGAACTGTTGGATCTGGTAAATCAGCGTTGTTGAAAGCAATCTCTGGACATGTGAGTGTTTTTCAAATTTTGCAAAAAATATATAAATCATTTTTAGATGTTCTCCCAAAATTCTGATATGATTGTTGACCGTCAAAATCTCGCATACGTCCCTCAATCTCCATGGATTATCAACGGAACAGTTCAAGACAATGTACTTTTTGGAGACAAAATGAACTCTGAAAGATACTATAAAGTTGTTAGCGGAACACAACTCACTGAAGACTTGAACACATTTGCTGTTGGAGATCGAACTGAGATTGGAGAACGTGGAACCACACTATCGGGAGGTCAAAAAGCCAGAGTTTCATTGGCCCGTGCCACATATGCAATGAGAAATCTTTATCTTTTCGACGATGTTCTTGCAAGTTTGGACAAAAAAGTGGCGGACAAAGTTTTCCAACAAATTATTTTGAACTTCCTCGGCAAGAAAACGGTTGTCCTTGTCACAAATAACACACATGTTAGTTTGATGGGAGTTTATGTGAGATATTTTTATCTGATTTCAGATTCTCGAAAAATTCGATCGTGTTTTGTTCATGGAGGCCGGAAACATTGTTGCTGATGGAACACATGACCAATTATATGATGATGTTTTGGCGTACAGGCAATATGTGAACGCATGCCAAGGTACAAAAAAAAAGGAGAATTTTTATGATTTTATCACGATCATTCATGACATGTGAATGCACAAAAATAGTTATCATTTTTTTGACAGAGAACACAAGCTTATAAGAACAACCAACCCTGTTCTCAAGTTTATACTTTGGAAAAAAAAATTAAAGGGAAATTACTAGCGAAATGTATTTTGTTTTTTTTTTTGCAGGCGATGACAATGACAAAGACAACTTTGATACAACTCTCACACTTCCCTCAACAACCTCAACAATCGAAGAGGAATTCGAAAAAGTTGGAGCGCCGGCAGCTCATGATTCATCGGAGAATATTGTGCAACATTTGGAACGGGATATTTTGATATCAGATGAAGAAGACTTGGGAACATCCAAACTATCGTTGAAAATTTACATGTAAGTGAACGATTGAAGTTTAACAAGCTAATGTATTTGTGTTTGAAATTAATTGGAGATAAAATATAATGATGATAAATTTCTAGGATCTACGTCAAAGCTGCTGGTAGATGGCCAATTTGGACTTGCTTGGCTGTTGGATTCATCATCAACGTTGTCTCCAACATTTTCTCCACATTCTGGCTCTCAAGATGGTTGAAGAAAGGACACGAAGAAGCGATTGAATATGTAAACGGAACCGAGCAATTGAACTCATTCTCAACCTTGGCAGCAAATGACAATCTCTCATTCTACGCTTCGGTTTACGGTGTATCATTGTTCATCTTAACTCTCTCTGGATTATTCAAAGCCTGCGTGTTTGTCAAAGTTTCCCTGGATGCTGCAAGCAAATTGCATAACTCAATGTTCCATGCTCTACTTCGAGGTGCCACCGCGTTTTTTGATTCTACACCAACTGGTAGAATTTTGAATCGATTCTCGAAAGATATGGATGAAAGTACGTTTTCAATAGTGTTGGTTTTTTGCAATACAACTTTTTTTCAGTTGATGTCAAACTTCCATTCACCGCTGAGATTTTCCTGCAGAATATGATCACATGTATTGGATTCCTTCTTGTTATTTGCTACGTCTTCCCATTGTTTTTGGTCGCCTGTATTCCACTGTTCTTGATTTTCGTTTTGTTTGTATCATGCTTCCGAGCTGGTATCAGAAAGTGAGTTTGCTGTTTTTTTCTGTCCTGTGCAACCTCTAATTCTTTCAGTCTGAAAAGATCAGAACATTTGTCTCGTTCTCCATTGTTCGATCATGTCACTACAAGTTTGGAAGGAATCGCTAGTATTCATACAATGAATCAAACAAACCGATTCTTGGAACAATTGAAGAAACATCTTGATGCTAACAATGGTGCAGTGTTCATGTTCCAATCTGCAATGAGATGGTTAGCCGTATGGCTTGATTTACTTGTTGTTATAATGACTGCAGTTGTCGCTTTCTTAACTGTTATGCTTACTGGAAAAGTTTCGCCTGCGGATGCTGGTATGGCTATCACATTTGCTGTCCAAATGAGTGGAATATTCCAATTCGCTGTTCGAACGCAAACTGAGCTAGAAGCTAAGATGACAAGTGTTGAAAGAGTTGCTTATTATGCTGATGTGAGTTTTCTTCTATTCAAAGTCAATTTTCTACATCCTCTCTTCAAATTTTTGAAGTTTAATTATAATATACGCGTATTTTACAGAACATCAGATCGGATGGAGATTTTGAAACAAAGAAAGGAGTCGACGTTCCATCGTGCTGGCCACCTCATGGAAAGATCACCTTCCAAGATGTCAAGTAATCTTCCTAGCATTCTAACTGTTATCATTTTTATTTATATATTTTTCAGACTCCGTTACCGACCAAAGCTCCCATTGGCATTAAATGATATCAGTTTTGAAATTGCCAGCGGGGAAAAGATTGGAATCATCGGACGAACTGGTTCAGGGAAATCGTCGATCGCAAGTGTCTTGTCCCGACTCTACCCACTCACTTGGGGACGAATCTTTATCGATGGAGTGGACATCACTTTAATTGGATTGACAAGACTTCGTAGAGCTATTTCAACAATCCCACAAGATCCATCACTCTTCTCTGGAACTGTCAGGTTCAATCTTGATCCAACCAGTGATTATTCTGACTCGGATATTTGGACAGCGTTGAAAAAATGCCGCATTGATGAAGTTGTTTCTAATCTTGAAAACAAGTTGGAAGGCACTGTTAGAACTGGTGGCGAGAACTTCTCAGTTGGAGAGAAACAATTGTTCTGTTTGGCTAGAGCACTTTTGACAAAAAGTAAAATTGTTATTTTGGATGAAGCTACCGCATCAGTTGATTTCTCAACTGATAAGATTATTCAAACTGTCATTCGTGAATCGTTCAAAGATGCAACTGTTATAACAATTGCACACAGATTGGAAAATGTTCGAAAAATGGACCGAGTACTTTTCATGGAGAATGGAAAGGTAATAAAAGTACCTTTAAATGATAATTAAAATTTTGAGTTTTCAGATTGTTGACTTTACAACTCCAGATGAATTGTTCAGCAAAGGATGGTCTGATCTTAAGCAATTTGCTGAAAATGGTTTGTTATTTTTTAACCAACAATTCAAACCATATTTATATGTTTTTTCAGGTTCTGGTGATGGTGAATCTGCAGTTGTTGTCGATGGAAGTAATGGACAATCTTCTCCAGAAGTTTTAGATATCAACTCTCAAGACGGCAATGACGATGAAGACAGTATTGTTCAAGTTGAACAAGATGATGCAAAAGAAAGCAGCTCAGATCCAGATATTGAAGTTATTGAAAAATAGAAAAGATATTCTTTTCTGCAAAAGAAACACCCTGTGATTTCATTATTTTGTTCATGCTTAAAGCAACGCTACTTCAATATTGTTTTGCTTCCTTATATATCAGATGTTAGCTTCATTCATTCAGGAGCTATACATCATCACAATACATACATATTTTCTCTTTTCCTTCTCTTTTTTCATTTTTTTGTGTTACCCATTTCTAGGTATTCTTGTGATCCAACCTTCTCGTGTATCATCATTAGTTTTAATCTTTTTCTGTTCTTGAAAAATATCGAACGTGTTTCCTGATGTGAGTAGTTTACGGTAACCTTGTATATTGTCAAGCAAAGCTTTGCAACAAAAAAATTATCCTAAAATGAGATTTATGTTTTTGTCTCATGAAATGTCATTGTATCTTCACGAAATAAAACTTTTATGATATGTTATACACTTGTACTTTGAAAAAAAAATAGTGTTCTACCAAATGTACGTGAGTTCTGACTTCAGGAAAAAAAAACTCATAATTGCATGTTTCAAATGTCAACTTTACACGATTTTTCAAGTTTTAGTTTCCGTTTTGTTACATTTAATATACTTTTATTACTCTTCTCTTTCAAGAATGATGTTTTTCATTAAAAATTCAATCAAAAACAGGATTGTTTATGCAGAAAAGTGAGAACATATAAGAAGTAATTTAATTAGGACAGAAGCATAAACATAGTTTTGAGTCAAGAAAAAAGTGAGGGGAACTAGCTGAATCGTATACTTTTGTAAGAAAAATAATTATTTTTTTTCATTCACTTGTACATAATGAAACCTGAATAAAAGCTTGTGACAGTTTCATATGAAATTTGTTCAAGAGCATCTCCTACAATCTATGGAAAACAGTAATAGAATAATTCTTATGAAAAACTGACACTATACTTTTCATTAGTAAAATTACAATATTAAAAGAAATCTATGGAACTATTCTGTTCTTTAAGAACGGTTTTCTAGACATTTCATTTCTTGTAACAATTGTTTTCGTGCTTTCTATTATATGTCGTTCTCACTAGCTAGGTCCATTATCCTCATGAAAATAATCCCACATACATTTCTAGAAAAAAACACCCAATTCTTGTTAAAAAGAGAGTATTACCTTCCTTCATTTCCAAAGCTCTTTGTTCAGTTCCTGTTCTTGTTAATACTTTTTGAGCAATTTGAAACATTCGAACAAGGGGCGGCTGAGAAGAAAAGAAAGTTAGGTTTAAAATGAAATATCACCTTCGACATTCTAAAACAAAAAAATTCTTTTTCAGTTCTGACAAAAAAAACTCTTTGAAAAAAATTCAATCTGAGGTTTCATTAATCAAAAACTAGCAGAAAAGATCTTTTCTGTGAACTCATTTATTATAAAGTACAACAGCCAGTCAGTTGCTGCTATTTGTTGTTGTTGTGGCTGTAAATTTCAGTAAAAGTCAAGCTGGACTGAACAAATCAATCACTGATTCAAACTGTTCAACTTTCTGTTTGTCCAATGTGTCTGGTTATTTTCATGAATTTAGTCGAATTCATATTGAATTCATGGAAGTTTTTTTTTTCTTGAAAATTATTTTCTTCAGCGTTACGTTTTGCAGTAATTTTTTTGTTGTTTTTCCGGTAAAACAGTTAAAAACCCTTTCGAAATGCTGTAATTAGCCTGAAAATGTAAGGATCACGAGACCGTTGAAAAATGAAAACACTTGACATAAGACCATGAGATTTTCCACAGGAAAGCCTAAAGTTTTACTTAGAAGATATCCGGCAAGTTAAAGATATTCGGCAAGTTACTCCTAAATGAAAAACCATATTTATTCGAATCGTTAATTTTGAAATTCATGTCTTTGATTCATTGCTGAAAAGAAAATTAGAATTTTTTTCTTAAGCACAAGATTTTTTTGGTGTAAATACCTTGACAGAAGGTTTTTTGTTTTGGATGTATATTATCAAAAAATAAGAATATTTTTTGACATCTTTCAAGTACATATGAAATCTCTATTTGAAAAAGCTAGATTTTAGCAACCCAAAAATAGAAACAAAAATGAACAATTATATGAATTGTCCATGAAAAAACATGAAAACACTCGTGTTCAATTGGTGCAAGTTGCACAACAAAACGTTTATTTTCGTATATTTTTCGTAGCCAATTTTCGGACTTCCAACAAAACTTACTCTTTTTGATTACTAAAATATAATATACACATTAAGAAAGAATCTTTCTTTTCAAGATTGTATTGATTGTCTAGACTACTGAACAATTGAAGCAAATTTCTGATTTTTTATAAATTGTATTAGGACTTGTTTTCCATACAATTTATTTCAAAAAGTGCTTCTTCACTTTTGAATATTTTTCAAGACGTATTTAGTTCCCATGGAAAATAATGAACACAATTTCACCTGGAAAACAACTTTTATGAATAATTCATGGTCATTTCAATACGATGTTTATCCTTGTTCCTGTCCCAATGTTTTTGCCAACAAATGTTCGCAATATTTGATGATATATACATAGGTTTTATTTTACTGATGACACAAATCCACTTAAAAAAGAAATAGTTAAAAAAAACGAAGACGACAAGTGCACATCGTTCATTTTCCGATTATTACTTCCCATTCTCCGTTTTTCAGAAGTCTTAGTGTTTTTGATCTTTTTCAAAAAAAAGAGGTTGTTGACAAGGTCAAATCATATCGAAAAGATATGTTATGTGTTAATATAACTATGATATATCACAACTGTTGATTGCTCATATTCTTCCATTATGATTTTTCTTGAAATTAATTGTTTCCAGATGGAAAAAAGTAATACTCGTGCTAATTTTTGATGTTTCTTCTTTCCAAGAAGTTATATTTGTTTTCAATATTAATGATGTTGATGATGCACTCTATATTAAATTATTCTATATAAATAATTCATTTAGTATCCCATCACCTTTCTGGTTAATGATCGAAGAATATGTATCACAGTTCAGCATTTGCCGACACCCTCATTTCAATTTTTTGTTTTCGTTTTTTATTCGTCTTATTCTCTTGTAATTAGAATTTCTGCATAATTATAACAAGAAAGAATGATATATAGTGTGAAATGGAAAAAACAAGAGAATTGAAAAATCCTCCTCTCGCTACAAAGACGGAGCGGATTATAAGTTATTTGTTTACTTCACACTCTATTCTCGTCTGAAACCATTTTTTTTCTTGTCTAGCACTTTGATCCATTATAATGTACACGAACAACCTATTTATCTTTGTTCACGTTTTTTTTTAGATAAATAAGAACAATGCACCACAATGGAGCAGAAATTAGCCATATTGGAACCACAACACATTGAAAAGTGCATGAGAATTCATTTGAAAAAACTATAAATAAAAAAAAAAGAGAACTCCAACTTGATTGAGTTGTTTACAGCGAACTGAAAAAAGAGCTCAAAAATTTCAAACATGGGGGGGGGGGGCAGTTTGAAATAGAAATGGATTTTCAGTACGAATGCAACTATCCGGTGTTTCATTTTTTTCAAAAACTATCCTTAGTGCACAATTTTTAACTTCGAAGTTCAAATTGAAAATATATTCAACGAGTCTAATGCTACACAAACTCACAAAGTTTTAGGTCAATTTTTTCTCTTTATTTTTTTACGAATGCTATTTGAACTCCGAACTTTAGTAAATTACAGCTTGAATCCAAGATATTTGTCCAAAATGAATTCCTCAGGGTTCATTTTTGTGTTTGATCACTCTATACTTAGGTCACAGCATCTACAGGTCTCTTTTTTTTTGCTCTGTTGCACCTTTTTGAGTTGTATTTGATAAAATCTGAAAACGATTGTCTTGATAAAAACACCTATCAAACGACGTATTTCTCTTCGTAGTAAATCAAAACCATTTTCAAAATTTATGAATCAAATAATTGGCTAACAACTGCAAACTCTGTTTGGAGTTCCATTTGGGACCAACAAACGAAGTTGAGAACAGTTTTCAGTTTCAAAAAAGCACAAGAGTTTTATTTTCAGACGCCCACCAAAATTAGTGTTGTTTTTATGACATTTTTCTCAGAAAAAAAAACACAAAACGTGTGTTCATAAATTTTAAAGATTTTAATTTTTTAGTTCGATTTTATATAAAATCAGCCCAAATTTTGAACTTTATTAACAATTTTCTATGTTTTCTTCTATTATTTTTTAAAAGTGTATTTGAATATCAACTTTGAGTTTACTGCAACCTTCAACAAGCAAAGTAAATATGTATGTTCAGAACTCAAGTTAGATATATATTTCGAGTCACGTCACTCGTACCAAACAAGAACGTTTATAACGGATAACATCATAGAAAATGTGTTTTCCATGAATATGAAAATATATTCAATGTTTATGGAAATTAAAAACTCGTTTATTTTTAGAAAGGCTTTCTTTGAAAATCATCAGAAATCGAGAATTTCTATCTCTCTTGTCTTTTTTTGCAGAAAATTCAGTGACACTTAGCCAGTTTCAATGTTTGTGTTTTTCTGCAATGTCAATTTGTTGTCTAATTTTTCTTAATTTGTTCAGTTTTTTTACCGTGGATCATTTTCAGTCCGTTTCTTCCAAACAACCTTTGATCAAAATAATTCTTAGAATTGAATTAATTTTTTGTATAAATTTCATGTCACGTCTATCAAAATTCAAAAAAAAATAGACGTGACTAAGAAAAACAAGAAATGCTTCTCTCATTTCTGATAATATAGAAAATTTTTCGAGAACATGAAAACGCTCTCTCTAAAACTCGCGAATAATAGCGTTTCGCCCTTTTGTTCCATATACTCTGTGACATTTCTTAAAGATGCATGTATAGAGAAAATACATATTTTATTAGTTAAAGTTTCTTTTTGAAAATTGTCAATCCATGTCATTTTTTTCGATAATTTTTCTCTTTTTCCTTTTTTTTGGAAAAAGTCAAAGGTGAACAAAAACCTGGTTTCTCCAAGTCATTAATCTTTTTTTTTCTTTCCCCGTAAATTTCAGTCTCCGAACAGCGATATGGTAATGTATTCATTAAACCAACAAAAAAAAAGTTTTGGAAGTAGAAAATATTGGCCTTCGAAACATTTGCAACTCTATTCATTATTGCAGTAAGAGTAGTTCTTTTCTAATGATCTCATCAAGCCGCATCAATTTTAGTTTCAAAACTTCTCTTTTCACTTATTCTTTTTTATTCCTCATTTTTTAATGCTAAAGTCGCGAAAAATAAACATTTGTCTTGTCCACAATGAAATTACAAGTATTATGATTTTTCTTTTTATTGCCATCAATTTTTCTCATTTTGCACATCGATGAAACGAAAGATCAAATCATATTTTCAGTTATTCTTTGACTTTGAAGACCCATAAGACCTTCTTTAACGGATTCCTTCCTGTTTTTTATTCCGACAATTATAGTATGTTTTAATGAGAATTTGTCTAGATTTTTCGTTACATTTTGATTCCCAACTGGTTGAAATATTTTCAAACTTTGAAATCAAAGGGAAAGAATTTCATTTGTCAACTTCTCCCAGGTGCTTCTGTGAAGCTCACTAGAGATGTTCAAGTAACTTTTTTATGAGTTGTACTCTTCTATAGTATCTTGATATATTTTTTATTCACCAAAATATTACATAATCGGAGTCATTCTTTGACTATTTTCAAGCCAAAAAATAGGCAATCCACCTATAGAAATGTGAATCCGATAGTATAAATTTTTTATTTCGCGTGTTATCTTACTTTTTATAGCTGCAAAGTGTCATGAAACAACGTTTTGATATCCTAACTATGTTCACGAATATTTCCGACAGTTGAATAATATTTAATCAGGAGGTCACATTAGAGAAATGTACAAATTTCAAGCAGAAGTTGAATTGGACTCTCACATCAGAAGAATCATAACAACTCTCTGATTGTTGACAAGTTAGCCTCAGGTCTCAAGATCTATGTAAAATGTCCACAATTCCATATCTACATGCGTCACTAAAAATTATCCCTTACCCTTGTGTTTTTCTTCAGTATCAGACTTTTCGCTATACCTGTTGTGAATCCACTTTGATTGTTTTGTGTGAAACTCTCAGTCTGTCTCAATCCACAAATCGATTTCAACTTCAAGTTTTTTTCAACAACACCCACCTAGTTTGAATTCTGAAAATCAGTAAGGTTAACATGTGGTATAATCCAATTTGACACAGAAAACACATTTATTGAATAAGTGATCGTTTAGTGTCTCACCTGGGTATTTACGTAAAGAACTTTGAAAGTTTGAAATTGATTCTTGGAAAATTGAAAATATTTCTTTTTTTTGTCAGGTATATCCAAAAATGTATTTTTTCTTGACAGTATCTATCCGAGAATTACTTTGGTATTAAACTGAAATCAATTATTCATAATAATGAATGAATTTGTTTTCAATTCAAGAAAAACAAAATGAAAACCATTTAAAAAAGCTTCTTGTTTTTCAGTTTTCTTCAGGCTTATTATAGTAAGGACACCATGTTCATTGCATCTGGAGAAGTCTGTTTTTCTTGGAAATTGATGTTTTTCATTTCATTGTCTCATTCTTTCACTCTTTCTTTCTTTTTTTTAAATATATTCCTGCATAGTGCTCAAGAAAAAAACCTTCTCCAAAAAGTATAATTGTGAATTTTCATTATTGGAATATGAAAAATGTCGTGAGTATTGCTCTCATCTATCGAGTTAATAATGTCTACCGGGTGTCTTGTTTCCAATTATTTTTGTCCGTCCATCTACGAAGAAGAAGAAGACAAACTGAACTCTCTTTTTTTTCATTTTGATGGTGCCAAACTGACTCCTCCGGTTAGCTAATTATCAACCCGATGACTTTCTTTCTTTTTTTTTCTGAAACATTTACATACATGTTTCTTGGAATTAATGAATGTTTTCCAATGTTCATAAAACAGGAAATTTAAATTAATCTTCTCTTTATTCACTGTTTCTCGATTAGCCAGAATGTCAGTTTTTTAGCTCTTTCTAGTATAATGAAAAATTATTTTTAAAAATATCCTAAGAAAGATATTTTGTCTGTGAAATTTTACGGAAGTTGTTCAGAGATATAAAAAAAAGTTCTTGCAAAATTTCAATCAAAAAGCCTTGCAATCTATACAGGGAAAAAATTATAATTAGAAATCCAAGAAACAAAAACCATAGTTGTTTCTTACAAAATGTTGTGTGTTGCAAAACAGAAAATAATTTCTGATATTCCAAGTCTACTCATGTTTTTTTTTTCTATTTTCTATAGTGAAGAATTTCTAAATTGTACATCATTAATCTTTGAATTAATTGCTTGTGTTGTTAGATGTTTTAATGATTTCATTTTTTAAAGAACTATCATGTGTATTTCAAGAAAATCATAGTAAAAATTATATTCGAGGAGATAGAAAAATGCAGGAGGTGGCAATATAATGAATTATTGTGTGCTGCAAATAATACTTTGCTTCAATGGATATTCTAAATCATAGAATACTTAAGTTATTTCAGTTCTCATCTAACAAAACAAATATTTCAAGACAACATGAAGTTTCAGTGTTATTTTGAATAATGTTGAGACGTTGAATCAGACCAACTGATCATTTTTTGGCAAACTTTTCTTACTAATAAAGATACAAGATCTTGAGAAGGTCTATTGAAACTTTGAGTTTTTTCTAAACCTTCTAGAAAACCGAACTGTTTGGTTCTGAGCAGTTCGGCAATTTTGTAGGTCAGTGTCATATTTAATTTCATTTATGGAGACGGATAAACCTTATCAAATGAAAAACCGACGTTACATTCGTGAGCTTCTGAAAATATGAGATCATAATATTTTCAGCATTTTCATTACTAGTTTTCTGATATTTGCATGTCTGAAAATAACTTGGAGAAATCAATTTATATCAGAGATTTTCAGTTTCAAATTAATTTTTTATAACATTCATTGGTTAATTAGAAATCTACCTAAAACGAACTTGATTCATTATTTTGTTCAGTTTTGATCATTTGAAATCTCATAGTTGTTTTGTCCTTTCCATTGAATAATTTTCGACTCTTGTGTTCTAAGAATACTGTTGACTGAAAACCGAAGAGACTATGAGAACTTTTTGAAGGTCCAAAGTAACAAAGGTTCGCCACAGCTTGAAAAAAAACATACATGTTCTTTGAACCACGCGTGGAAAATTACCCTAAAATATGTTATTTTTGGAAAAATGTTCGTTTTTGCAAACATGTTAAAATAGTTTATTTACATCTTCGCTGGTCAAAAATTGACAATTTTACGTAAATGTGTAACATCCCCAATTTTTCATGACACATTCATATCACGAGAATAACTTTCTCAATTTGCAAGTTATTCATATTTTCTAATTTTACTTACATAACTAACTTGCTATATGATCTATCATAATCAAATTTCTTTGCGCATATGCGTACTCGTATTCAACTAATAGAAAAAAATGCACTTTTTTTGTTGGTGAGTGAAGAGAAAAAAAAAACAAAAAATATAAGAAATGCGCATTTTTCCTGGTAATATTTTTCCGGAAAATATACTATAAAAGATCATAACAACTCTTGTTTGAAATATTATTAAACCACATTCATTTTTCTTACTTGAGAAGAAAAATATTTTTTTTCGAATAACAAATTTGATGTCTCCAAGATCATAAATAAGGTTTACTTAGTTTTTGTTCATTTTTCTTTCCATCCGAGAAAAATAATTGTTTTTTTTTCATTCGTTTTTCTCTGTGGTCCATAAGCTGAAGAATAAAATAATTCATCAGAGGTGTCATCATTAAATAAATTGTTTATTCCTTCTCGCCTCGGGATGGATATGTATTTATATAACTATAGACTGCGAAGTTTTACTTTTTACTCACCCACGTCATTGGGTTCACATTTTTTTCCAAATGAAAAACTTGGATGTTGTGTGTAGTTTCAATACACAAAAATTATTCAGTGTCCTTTTTCTTAACTTTTTCCTAATCTGCCTATTATTCCTGAGTGAGTCAAATCTACTTCCCTCATCTTATTCAATTTTTTTTCGCACGTCTTTTATATTTCAATTAAATGTTTTTATCTGACTCAAAAAAACAACTCTACGTAAATATATTGTTTTGTTTTCAGATAAAAACAACCTCAACGTAATTCTGATATCAGTCAGTCATAATCTTACTTGAACAGATTAATTGCCTGTTTTCTGAAGTTTTCTGAAAAATAGGAAGTTGAGAAGACAGGTGATAATATCAGGAACTCGAACTTCTCTGATGTTTTAATATTTTTCAATATCTATGTGTTGTTAAAAATCACGTAGGTGATAAATCAAACAACTAGGTGAACGTCATATTAAATAGCTTCTACATTGTCAGATTAGATTTTCAAAATATCATTAATATTTACTCTGTTTGCGTCAAAAACATCCACTTCATTTGTTGTTTTTACTTTTGTTTGTTCCTATTTTTTCAGATCAATTTTTCAAGAACACCCGTCTTTCTGCAATTCGAAAAGATTTCTTTACGGTAGTGGGTTTTTGTGGTTAACTTTAAAGTTTATTTTTCTCAGAAGATATATATCTTCAAATAAACACTTATTGGATCCATGAGAATGTAAATACTACATTCTAGTTTTACTAGTACCCGTGACCTCTATTTAAGCCTAAGATTTATTCAGGTAGAGGTTGAAAAATTTTCCTGAAATCTCAGTGTTCCTCGATGCAATACACTTTTTTATCAGAAAGAGTGAAATTCATGAAAGAATCCTCTTTGAAGTACACCAAGTTTGTTTTCGATGTTGGGTCCCATTTGTATTTTCAGCTTGTTTTCTGCCTTTTCAATTGCATTAGATTTTTACCCTTTTCTACGAATAAGTTTAATTGAATCCCATTCTTATTATATACATTTGTCTCCTATGTCATTGCGTTTTTTGATCATTATTAAAACGGTAATGAGCAATTATATCTGCTCCAAGAATCCAAGACGTTTGGAAACAAATCCAGATAATCTGATAATATCGCACTCATTCTTCAAAAAAAAAAACAAAATTCTATTTTTCCAGTCTACACCTAAAAGTGAAATAACCATTGGTGCACAATAATTGTGTTTGTCGAAAGCACATAGTCTTTTTTTTTTTGAAATAGAGAAACAAAAAACGGGAAAAAAGTTCTGAACTTTATTACTCGGAAAAAAAAACCAACATTTCATTAACTCAAGTGAATACATACATGGTTGCAATATTTCTTAAGATTCAAAAATCTTCCACATTTTCATCTGTTTCTTGATGTCATACTTCTGTTTTTAAAACTTTTGTTTAGCCTTTTTTAAAAGTTTTTGTTCCTCCATGAGATTGATGTTATTTCTTTTCATGTGAAGCGCAAACTTTTTTTTCTTTTTTTTTGTTGAAAATGCCTTTTTTCAGGTAACAATGAACTTCTCCTTGACATTGCCCAATCAAGATGATCTTGTTCAGGTAAATTAATTACCCTATAACTTACTGCAAAAAGGGGCGTAACTTATTCCGCCCTCCCCACATAAACTACATATTGATATAACTTTTTTTCAGCCAACAAATGTTTCAAACATAACTGAAGTTGTGAAACAAAGTGTGCTCCAGAACTCTAAAATGTTATTCCTAATAGTTCATCAGACCGTGATTATGATTTCGTCACTCCTGGGAAACTTTTTTCTTCTATTCATTATTTTGCGAGGGAATAAAGTTGCTCGAAGACGTGTTTCTCCTGTTCAGGTAGATTTTTGAATCAGTTCTCCATTTTTGTGGCTATAAACAAAATGTGATTTTTAACATTTTTCCACAAGATCAGAAAGGTTCATGTTTTCGTGGAAAAACTTTTGGAAAATAATGTGCTTTTCTTTGTCTAAAGATTTCAATGATCCGGATCATTACAAAAAGACAAAAATCAAAAATTTTCAGCTGTTGTTGATTCATACATGTGTGGCCGATTTGTTCTTCGCACTCTTATCTCTTGGGACTGAGATTATGACACTGGTAAACATCGCATAACTCTAAAAAAAGCACAGAGAAATATATTTAGGTCACATATCCGGATTATCACTTCTCTAACATGGTTTGCAAGTTAATGCGATATGTGCAGATCTTTCCAATGTATGCAAGCCCTTTCCTGTTGGTTGCTATCAGTGCTGACCGTTATCAAGCAATATGTCGACCACTTGCTCATTTCCGATCATCCAGATATCGTCGACCTAATTATCTCGCAGCAATCGCGTGGGGTTTAGCACTCCTATTTTCCGTTCCACAATTATTTGTGTGGGAGAAGCGTCCAATTTATGGGTAATAAATTAGAATGATGTCAGTGCTTGCAATGCAATAATTTTTTATTTTATAGACATGAGAGATGCTCAGCAAACTTTGGGGAGCACAAAGCAATCATGAACATTGTCTATGTTTTATACTTCAACTCATTTGCCTGGTTGTTACCATCACTTCTCGCTGCCGGATTCTACTGTAAGAAAGTTCAAAATGAAACAAAAATACATAATCAGTTATGTTTCAGACTGTGTTTGTAAAGCAGTTCGCATGTCATCAGCAAAACCAATCGTCTGCCAAAAGACTCCACAAAAACTAGGAGAAGCAAAAAGGTAAAGAGTTGAAAACAAGGAACTAAATTAGTTTTTTTGAAGTTTGGAACTGCTACCAGTGATTTTTTCCCTCATATAGTTTTTTCTTTTCAAAAGCAACAAATAAAAAACCATGAATTTCTTCCTTATTCAAAATTTTCGAAGTGTTATACAGCTAATAGGTTTTTCAACTTTTTAAAATTGAGAATATAGTTCTCCCTAATAAAACTTCATCGAAACACTGGTAGTAAGGCTTTAAAATATATGAGTTTAAGGTTTCATGTTTTTTTGAACCATGTGTGAACATATGCTCATGAAATTGAATTATGTTTCGAAAAATGTTCCCTCTGCAAACAAAATTTTGTTCCGTTTTTCTATTTTTTTTTAAACTTGGCACAAGAAAATGACGGATATTAGTAACTTTTAGTTTGTTTTCTTTGCTTTTAATTTCTAATTATAATCATTATTTTTACAGCATTGCAACAGAAGACTACATTGAGGAACTTAGAAAAAAATCAAAAGGATTCCGCCGACAAGTATCCGAGTTTGATAGAAAACGTGTTCAAACAGGTAAAAAGCTTTTCTATTGTACCACAGACCATCTCTAAAATCTATATTTTTCAGTTCGATTGACAATCACGATTGTCGCATGCAATTTCTTCCTCTGGATGCCATATTGCGTCATCAACGTAGTTCAAGTCGTTTTTCCATCATTCGATCCACAAGTCGTCACATTTTTGGGGATTTTGGGCAACTTAAATTCATGCCTTAATCCGTGGATTTATATCTTGTTCAATAGATCGCATGTCGTCAAAGCAATTTGTGGCACAAGACCTGCTTGTTCAGAAATCTCCAGAAAAGGTTGGAGATAAATCAATCACATATATTTATAAAGGTAATTTAATTATAGTGAGCTACAACAAAACAGAATTCTCCTCTGGTGTCATTGTTAATACAAGCAGTTCTCGTTCAATGAATCGATTATCACAACAAAATGGAGTATCAGGAAAAGAGCCAAAAAGAACATTACCATTCCATCCATTGTCCAAGTATCAACATCGTCTCTCTGCCAGTGGACAAGGTATGTTTTCCCTAAACCCCGTGAGCATGAACTAACCAAAGTTCGGTTTTTGTCTTTTTGTCAGACACCGTGGGTGAGAATTCAATTATTTTTCGAATTTAGTTACAGCGCTACTATCGCGGAACAATAGTGAAACATCAATTCCATTGACAGTTAAAAACGAATCTGCTTCGGAAAAATCACCACAACGAACAAACTCATTTTCACATTTGCAAAACGATAACAATAATGTTAATTCTGAATAATTCGACATATCTTAACTCTATTTCATGCTTTTCCTTTTATTTTTTCATAAATTGATCTCCTGTCCCATCGGGTTATCACGCCATCATACTTTTTCACCGTTTATTTATTCATTTTTTGCATTGTTTCAAATAAATTCATTCATAAATACTATGTGCAAAAATGACAGAATAACCCAAAAATCCGAGAAGAAACATGTGTGGCAAGAAAAAATGGAGAGTTGTACACGTGGAGATATAAAATAAATGAAAATGGAAATAGTGAAAAATATAATACAGACACTAAACCTTATCTATTTCCAACAAGCCATATAGTTAGAACCATAAAGCAAGAAACCCAATAGATCAGATCGTACTACACACGATCACCAGTTTCTGATGTGACTGATTCATTCTCCTTGATGACTGTTAGTTTCTCGATCAATGTATCAGCTGGAACACCTTTTCGAGCACTGTCTCTTCTGTGAATTGAACATACATAAGTTTATCAGCAATTTCAACTCACCCAGATTTGACAGAATTGTTTCTAGAGTCATCTATGTGTTTGATACTGTCTCGTTGATTCGATTCATCGCCAATTCTTCTTTTCTCACTTCCCTTGTGAGTATCTCGAATTGTCGAATTTTTCGTAGATCTTGTATACATTGAGATTGGTGTTGTTGGTTGGCCTTTAACTCTCGGGGGTCGTGTGATTTTTCGACACATGATAACGTGCGCACAAATTCCTCGAATGTCCGGATTGATAAGGCAATAAAAGTAGAAGTTTAATGCGAATTTAGTGAATTCGAGAAGATTGACAACCGCTCGGAATATCTGAAATGAAAATATGAATTTGTTATTCCAGATCGCTCAGTTGTTTTACTATTTCAATAAATTTCTTTTATATGAGATATGAATGCGTACCTGGAAAGGGACATTGAAATTTTTCGAATCCTCCACCAAATATGTTAGTGGTGCAGCTGGAATGGTGCATATGAAGAAAATGATAACAATGGCGAATAGTAGAATGAACAATCGTTTTTCTTCTTTTTCACTTTTTTCATACATAAAACGTTTTTGTGAATTTGCCAATCGTTCCATTCTATCTTTTTTGGTTGTTCTAAAAAAATAAAATCTGTATAAAATATCTCGTTTTTCAACTTACTTATAAGTGATGAGAATTTTAGTGTTTAAAAATGCTACAATCAAAAATGGAAAGACTCGGGAAATCAGTTCACGTGGAATAACATAGAATGAGTACCAAGGTGGCTCAACTGCAAGATCACAAACCACATATGGGCAAATGACACCGTTCATTCTCTGGAAAAATCAATGTTGTTCACCAATTCGAAATTGTCTGATACCAACCTCTGGGAGAATATCACTAATATCTTGAACATGTTTTTTAGCCGCCCATGGTGCGTAGATCAAAAAGTTGAAAATATATGCCAATGCGAATAGTAGAAAACATATTTTCCGTGATCGTAGTCCATATGCGAACGGTTTACACACTGCCATGTACTGCGATAACGTTAGAAATACTACTATCCAAACCGAAGCACCCATTAACGCATTAGCCTGAAAGGGAACAAGTTGTTTTGTTTTTTCTTTGTATCAAAAGAACAAACCAGTGGGAATCCAATATGTGCATAATAAAACGCTGATGCTTTCGAACAAGCTCGAATATTCAATAACCACATAATCATCGGAACTACAGAGAAATGTGTTAGCTGAAAATAGAATAAGTTGAAATATTATAGTGTAAATAATTCACAACTCACCAAATCAGTCATAGCCAAAAGTGTCAGATAAGTATAGATAATTGATGCTTTTCGAAGCAAGGGATGTGTCAAAGTAACCACAGTGAGAATATCTCCAACGATACCAACCATAATTATACATGGGGCAATGTAAGCATACGTGATCTAAAAATAAAAATTGTTGCGAATAAGATCAAGAATCATTTTCATTCAAGAAAAACTTTTGTGTTTGCATAACTTTGAAATTCAATTTCTCTAGAAATTTCAGCCATTCACAAAAAATACAAAGATCGAGTTGCAAACTCAAACATGTAAGTATTTTTTCAAGGGGTTTACTTTTCAAGTTTCCGAAATTGTAAGGTTTTTTGGTGATGTGAACTGATTTAAAAAAAATTGTAAGTTTAAAAAAAAAACCAATACAGCCGCTTTTTCTGCTGTAAATTGTTTTGGATAATATGATTAATCTTGGAAAATACCTAGACTCTCACTTAAGATGAGCTTTTTTTTCGTGAATACCTTCTTTTATTTCTTATGTGTACACTTGCCAAGTGAAGGCTTCTAACCCATGTTCATCTTAAAGAGTGTTCATTTTCTCAAACCATTTTACACTTACCCTATGAATATTTGTGGTTGTTTCGTTTTTCGAATTGTTGACCAGATAATCAAAATCGATATCTTGTGAAGTATTTCTCAAATATTGGCATAATTGGTGGGACAACGCCATGATGTTGAAATCACTCGGCAAGACTGTACGGTTTGAGGAAAAGCTGAAAAAAACATTTATTTGTATTGGATTTTATCATTTTTTATCGAAAACTCATGAATTGGAAAAAGAAATTGAATTCACTTCAAAAAAAAGATGAACTCTGAACTAACTCCCACTTCTATAATAAAATAAAACGTGTCAAAGCGGAATAAATGAAACCATTATGAAAAATTCACAAATATTTTCACATCCTGATGCGCACCATATTCCTGTTGAGAAAAAGTGTGTTTCTTTTTTTTTTGTCAATTCATTTTCAGATGCGAAACAAACATCTTGCTAACAAAAGAAAATTGAGGACCACTCAAACACAACTCTTCAGATTAAACAACACATTATAAGGCGGTTCTCAGTATGTTTTTTTCGCCTGCAAATTTGGAACTCAATATATCCTTTGAACTTGTTCTTTCATTGAACAAGATGGGGAGAAGAATCATATGAAATTGATGTTGAAGTGGTCGAGTCAAGTGATTCTAGAATAAATGACACCTAGATTCTATTTTTTTGTCTTTGCTCGTTTCAGTCAGAGCCCTTGATTTCGATTGTGTACACAGAACGTCATAAACATTGAGAACATGTAATTGAGATAGTGCATATTGCAAAATAAATGAAACCAACAAGAGATTTAATAGTACATTAAATATATTGATCCCATGTGAAAAATGGTGAAATCTTTTGAAATATGGATCTATGAGATGAACCTAGGTGATGTTCAGGAACTTTATGAAAATCAGTTCATGTTGGTTTATCAAAAAATAGAAAATTTTTCAAATCTCCGAAACTCTTATTCTAAAACCAATGAATCAACATGTTGTGAAACTTTTCTGATTGAAGTAAGAAAAAAAATTTTTTTTTTCGAAGTTTATGCCTCAAAAACTCCTTAGCCGAGATAACAACAATGTAGATGTTAAAATCTTGTGACAAACACATTCAAAACTCAGGTTTCGTCAAAACCACACAGTGCATTATAATCAGAGTGGGCAACCTTCAATTAGACAAAGACCATGATGAAAAAATTCAATTTTGAGATCATGTTCCCCACACACAATGTTTAATACTGCACAAGTCGAAAACACCATTCTTGACCGGTTTTTGAGATAAATGTGATAGGATTTATTCGTTAAGAACTGGCCATACTCATGCCATGATGAAACCCTCGGATTTTCATCAGTGAAAAGTCTGATATTATTGTCAGATAGTGTGAAACTAGAGAACCTTTGAGAAGTTATATTCAAAACTAATCATCGGAAATCTCTTCACTATGAGTAGTAAAACTGTAAATACTATAACAGTAACAGAAATTGTGAATAAAATTTTCATATTCAATTTAAGATAAAGTCTAGTGACTTCCTGTTCAAATTTTTTAAGAAAACGTGCGAGAATTCATCCACATTTTCACCACAAGAATTTTCATATTTTTTTTTGTGGTATCATATGATTTGTGTTTTCAAAACTAACCTTTTTGAAATGTGAATCTTCTGTGGTTAGGAAAAGTTCATAATTTTCAACACGTCTTACTCTGAAAATGACAAGATTAGAAAAAGAAAAACGAGGGAAAAGTATGCAAATACACAGTTTTTACTAAGAACACGGAAAAATGTGGAGAATAATTCATAGAGCTTGATTAGAAAGTAACAAATAGCAGTTTCAATTTTTAAACCCCACAATCCTTTTCCAAGCATCATAATTTTGTTTGAACTTCATTTTTAATTAAAGACAGGAAATCTGACATAACTATATATGTGAAGCATAGCTATTTTCGAAATATCGAGGAATAAATATGGAAAATTACACGGAATATATGAACATTTGATATTGAGAAGACATTGAGTTTATTACACGGAAGAAAGCGAAAAAATGAAAGAGTTGTTTCAAAAAAAAAAAAAGATTTGAATAAGGAAATTCGATAAGAAGAAAAAGAAGTAACACAGAAGAAAATAAGAGATCGAAAATGATGATGAAAAAACAAAATGAAGCATCGAATTTGAAACTCTTGTTTTTTTATCGTGAAATGATTTTTTTAGGAAAAACTAGTTATTTTTATGCTTTTCCCTTGAATAGTCAATTTTGTCTGTTCTGAAGGTCATCTAACAATTGTGGGGGGTTTTTGTGAAAATAAATTTTGATTTCACTGTTTGAAATTGGTTCGTGTGAACTATACAATGTTTTTAGTTTGGTTTCGTTAATTGAAATTTCTGAATAAGTTAAAAATTTCATAGGACGAGAAGAAAAAACTTCTGAAAATAATTAAAAACATATTTTATAGAGAGTACTGCAAAAAGTGGCCTACAGGTGAAATATAATTCCGAAAAATTAAAATTCTCGAAAATTGATTTCTGATCGGTACATATTGAGAAAGTTCGTTTTACATGAAAAATAAAAGAAAACACAAAATGAAATTTTGAGTAGAGTAGTAAACGACAAAATAAGATAAGACGAAACGAAATTTTTTGTCTTCTTCCTGAATAAAAGAAAAAAAAACGAAAAGTCATGAAGAAGGCTAATAAACGGATGGGGATAGTCAATCAGAGACATCTTCGAGTGCCTTCATTTGAGAAGCAGCGAAAAAAAACAAAAAAAGAGCTGAACTAGAACCGATTGTAGAAGTTCCTCTTGAAACCTCATTTTTGATATGATCAAATCGTCCAATGCTAAATATATGCGGCCTTATTAAACAAAAAGGGCGCGTGTATGTTTATGTGTTTGATTCGGCGAGGACATGAGGTCATTTACAGTTTTTTTGGTGTTTTGGGTGGTTTGAAATTGTCTCTTGGTTTTTGTATTACTTGGACGGGACTGTGAAATAATTTCGTAGCCGAATGATGTAACTATGAAATCAAATTACACATTGAAAAATATGGAACCGAAAAAACTGTTATTGATATGTACCCACGAAGAAACAAATTTGTAGGTGCTGGACTTAAGAACACACTGTTTTTGTCATTATCTAAGGCACTATATAACTTTTTTCAATTCCCAGAAATGTGTGGAAAGTGAATTAACTACTGAAAATCAGTGATTGGAATCTGTATGTAAAAAAATAACTTTCTCATTCATCAAACTTTAAAATGTCAGCTTGTCAATAGCCTGACCTCCATTGTATGCAAAAAAAACCTTCAATTGATAAACGCTTAACTATACAAAAATATGACAAAAAACATAGATTAGAATCAGCGAAGAAACTAATGAATAATAATAAAACGACATACAGATACCTAAAACAATAGAACTATAAATGTTGTGTTGTAATATACGAGAATACATACCTCGTCTTTTTTTTCGCTAATGTGAGACCTGTTTTAGATTTGTTTGACTGTTCTACTTTAATAATCATTTGAAATATTTTTTTGCGAAATACGAATTATGGAAAAAAAAGTGTTAACAAACACACTTGTTGTTTTCACACTATGTATAGCATCTGTCAAAGGATGCCCCAGCTGAAAAAACTGATGAAACTATTTTGATATGTACCTCGATGAAAAATTGTATCGTTTTGGATTTGCAGACAAACCGGCTGCATGAAGTTACCAAAAAAGAGCTGACCACAGAACAAAGGGTGTGTCAAAGGATTAACAATGTATAATTCATTTATCTTTCCGAAAACACATATCACCTCAAAAAGTCGAAGCACAAACTTTTTTTGTTGCAAATTTGGCCAGCTTTGTCATTTTCTAAAATTTGTTATTTTGAGCGATATATAGTTTTTCTTTTTCCGCTGCAACAAAAGCAATTTCCTTTTGTTTCTCAAGTTTGAAAGAATTTAGTTTCTTTTACTACTGGAAGTTGATTATTCTGGTCAGGAGTCACTGATGAAAAATGAGAATCATACACGAAATAAAGTTTAAGATCAGATGAGAAAAAATCACATGAGAAAGAAGTACATACATACATCTGACTGACGCCTCCTTCTGTCAACAAATAAGATTCTCTGAAAAAACTACCACAAAAGGATGTTCGCATGATTGATTATCATTGGTTGGGCAAAAAAAATGATGGTGGTGCTATGGATGGTGTGTATATATGCAAAAACAAGGAATTTTTTTCTTGAGAAAAAAGAAAAGAACAAAATAAGAAGGATGAAAAGAGCAACAACAGGCACGGAAAAGGAGAAACAAAGGATGATGATAATTCTTCTTGTTGCAAATTTCAACACGAAACTGGTTTCAATTGAAACATGGAATATTCCAAGAATTTTATTTATAGATATTCCAGGCTATTTTAGCTTTTTTATTTATTACTTTATTCCGTCGTCTATTATTCATACATACACATCAGAAATTTTCCGATTTCTGTTTCCGAATATTCCGGTGGTTGTGAATTTGTTGTCAAGATGTCAGTTTTTCATCGAAAAATCGAACTGTGATAATGAATAAATTGAAAACTTTAGGAATGATGCAAACTTGAATTCAACAAAATGAAAAAAAAAATGAAACATATTTGTTTACAATAGATTAAAGTTATGATCATCCGTTAGTTTTCAAAATGTTTGGAGTTTTGCATAGATACAACATTTATAACAACCTGACAAAATTCGATTTGTGGTTTGTTTTCCAATTCCAACTAGAATTAAAGTTTATTTCAGTAGTGAAAACAATATTACATGAGGATAAACAGAACAATTCTGAAACGAATGTTTCACTTTTATGATAATTCTTCACAACTTTGCAAGTATTAAAAACAAATTTTTCCACAAGAACCAACGAAAAAAGTTTAAAGTTCTGAAACTCGTGTCAACTTGAAAAATCTCAGAATACCAACATAGGTGGGTGATATGATCAACATGCCTAAGTTTTCGAAGGCGTACAAACTCGCCCCATTGCAAAAAACACCCCCGATAATTTGAACAACCCTTCAATTTATGAGTTTTGTATATCTCGGTCCATGACTCATCGTCGTTCTAAAACATCAGAAAAAATTGTGAAATATTACATTTCAGTTTTCAGTGCCGATATACGATGAACGTATAGTATAACTCAAAAAATACATTTTTTTAAAGAAAACTCTGTTGTTCAAAAAAATAGTGGGCGATGTTTCGTGTAAGAACACACACACATAAAAACACAAATGTTGGTTTGAGTGGGATTTTTTCAAATCAAAAGCCTTTAAGGGTCACTTTAATTTTGTGAGCCCTTTTACCAAAAATACGGAGCTTTCTTTTTGTGATATCGTGAAAAAACAAAAATGTTTTTGAATAAAAAAATCTTACCATATAATACACAACTTAGCTTTTGTAAAAAATGTCTTACGTTGTTCAAAACATATAACGACAAAATAAGCGTAACCGAACAAGAAATCAAACAAACAAAAAACATAACAGTTTTAGGATCTCACCAAATACCAATAAAACATGACGTATTCAATCTATCATAAATATTTGGGAGAGAAACTGAACAATGATAGTTTTGAATGCAGCCAAAAAAAAGAACACACACAAAGTAGAGCAAATATGATCTAATTATTTATTGGCGATGTACAAGCTGTAAGTGAATGGATTTTTGATTCTTGTTCCAGACATGCCCACACAAATGGATTATGTAAGAAGATTGAGAGGTTGTGGGTATGTCATAAAGAACGTTTTGGAAAAAAAAAAGAATGAAATCAAGTTAGGTTTTTCTTCCTCTTGAAAAATAAGCGATTGAGGATATATTCCACATCAAAGAATTCGACAATTTCAAGACAAGACATGTATTTCAGAAAAAGAGCACCTATACGATTGATGGAGACATACAAAACTCGTAACATACATTTATTTCTTCACTAGTTCAAGCACACAATTAAATGTCAGAATTCGAACAAAAAATCGTTTCTCAATTTTATTGTTAAGAACGAAAAAAACACAATTTCGACTGAAATCGAGACAACATATGTTTTAGACCATTTGAACATTTTTTCCACATTAAAAAATGGAATCAGAACCGAAAATTAAAACTGTCAAGCAAATATAATGTTTTCTATGGTCACAAAACAAGGCAGCATATCTTCGTGCCATTCTGATTATTTTTTTCTGTTTTTTTTTGCTTCTAACGAATCTAATTTCGACAGCTTCAGTCAAAATATCTAATTAAAAAATAATATCCATATTTTTATGGTCAAAAAATGGAGAAGAAAAATATATATGCTCTGCCTTGATGTATTTTCTTAACATTTATGGGTGATTTTGACTCTTTATGACTTATGATGAAGAGGAAGAAGTGTGAACATGTAAATTATACAAAGCTATATAATATGGAAGAACAGGAAAAAGGAATGAATAAATAAATGCATACATATAAATAATATGTGTAGTAAAACTATGAATTCAAGAGAAACGGAAAAAAATAAACCTTCTAGTAATCGAATTTTATGAAAGTACAGATGTTTGCGGTGGCAAAAAACAACATTTCAATGTCAACACAATTGACTTTTTCAAGGAATAAAGTTAGCAAAAAAAACAAGCCTCAAAATATATTATTCGAACAAGGAGTTTATCTATCTATTGAGAGCAAACAGACAAAAAAAAGTTCATAGGAGAAATCTCGGAACATCTTGTCTCGTCTCATCTCATCTCAATAAGGATGTGGATATTATTTGAGTTATTGAATCACTGAAAAATTCTCTGTGTATTTTTCAGAGGACAAAAGTATATACAGATTTTGATAGTTCGTGATATTTTTTTAATATACGCAATGAAAAAAAAAGAAAAAAACAAGAAGACCCAATAATTTTATTTAAAAATTAAAGGTTCAGCTGCACCATTTGAGATGAGAGGAAGAAGATGACATGAATATGTTGAATACTAATTTCAGAAAAATTCCGATGAACTATTTGTGTTTTATTTGCAAAATGAGTGAAGATTGGTTGTAAACTGGAAAAAAACGAGAAAAACTTATAAGATGGGTGGGGAAACTCTTGTTTTTCTTTAACTTTATAAGAGCAAAAATCTGTAATGAAAATTGTTTTGGTAACGCTAAAAATTACGCAAAAATATGGAGAAGGATACATTTTTTGAGAACTAGTGAACTTAAACTTCGAAAACATAAATTTTATGAAAATTTCAGGTGTCTGGACAACAACTTTATTTTCAAGCTAAGAAAAAACTTACAACCTAGCCGATATTTATCAGGGTTCTCAGTATATTTCTTCTAAAAAAGAATAAAATGTTTCAAGGTTTGAAAATGAATTTAAATTTTCTGTTAAACAAAATATATATCATTATTTGGCAGAAAAGAAAAGTAATTTATGTGAAAATATGAATTTCAGAGATCAACCCAAAAAAATACAAATAATACTCTGGCTCTGTTTTTTTGAGTGGAATTAAGAAACGGTTCGAATTGAGAAAAGAATCAGCGAAAACAGTTCTATAGGCCTAATTTTTGAAGGATTTGCCCTTTTTCGTAATTTATGGAGATTAGGCAAGACACAATAAACACTCATAATTTCAAAAAATTTAAGAGTTGTGGACATAATATATTATGTCTAAAATAATGAAAACAAAGAAAATTGATAATTCATAGAGGTTCATTCAGCAAAAAATGTACTTAAAGTATAAAACTTGCGCTTTACATTCAATTTTGAAATTCGGTAGTTCTATCAAAATGGTATTCCTATTGGGTCGAACTTTGTGTTTAAGTCAAGATTAGAAAATAAAAAGACATCTGAGCAAATTAAGCCTCAATGAAATATAATATTCTTCTTCCAGTGAAGAATTCGTTTTTTTTCCACAGGAACAAGTGCATCACAACAACACAACAACTAAGAAACGGGAGAAAAAGAAAAAAAAGAAAAACATACACTTGAATAGAATGAAAAGCATCGAATGTAATTATCGCTTGCAAGAATCAACTAAATTCAACGAACCTGAAATTCAATTGACAACATACGACACCAAATGTCGTATATTCAATACTATTTTCAATTTTTTTTGGGTGAAAATGTTGAAAATTTTCTCGGAAAAATATGAAAGGTCCACCTTCTGATAAACAACAAATAACAACTGTTATGAATGACCAAAGGTCTGAAAAATATAATTTTTTTGCCACTTTATATTTTGAGGTTTTGAAAAAGTTTAGAAGCGTTTTATTAACATGGTAGAAAATATATAACACATGTGTTCAGAGGAGAAATGAATAAACGAATTTGAAAATCATAGAAAATCTCTGGGAAGAAAATTCAAACGACTTTTTTTTATACTTCGAGAAATGATACGATTCTAAAAAATATCATGCAAGAGTAAAATTTCTGATTTTTACAAAAATAATTAGATGGTATATATGATTTGTTATTTTTGCAAAACAAAACAGTTGGTTTTTTGAAAACATACTCAATTTTCAGCGTGTTTCCTGAAAATAGACGATGATGATGTGATGTTTGTACTCGAATCGGAAAAAAAAACCAAAAACTATGAATAATTTAGATAGGGCTTGTTCTTTAATTTTCTCATGAACATACAGATTTTATGTCTAGAGAAAAGCGTTTTTTTTTCAAAAAATTGCGAACAAAAAAGTAATAAATCTCTTTTAAAATAACTCATCTTTTAACGATGACAATTCGGCAAAAAAAAACCAATTATCGCACAAAGTAGAGAAAAACAATAGTGAAAAAAACTATTAATTTTGGCCTACGGTAATACTTATAATCTAGTGATTGTATGTGAAAAAATGGAAGAGCCCTCAAGCAAAATAAGTCAATTTCCACGTTTTTCTCCTCTTTTTTCTCATCTTATTTTTTTTGGTGCCAAGTTTGTGGCAACAACCTATCTATCTATTGGTGACGATAATGCAATTCCAGGATATACATACTTTTCGATATTTTTTCGCCGTCGGATAAAAATACATTGCAAAACGTTTCAACTATGTATGTACAATGTGTATGACACACACAAAATGGATTCGATGGTCTTTATTGATACAAAAAAATATGTGTTAACTCTCTTGAGACTCAACAAATCTTGATGAAGTACATAGATGTGCGGTCTGATTTGTTGAGATGAAAAACGAACATTTTTGCAGATAAAACATCACATTTATCAAATTATCACATGTGTGAAGGTTATATAGGTGTAAATTACAACAAGATACCTATCGATAGGTTTAGAAAAAATTTCCTTGCTGTCAATCAACAATAATTGTTTTTTTTTATTCAATTGTTTGTAATCGGAACACACACACAAACATACATACATGAGGATATCATTTATCATGCCATCAATAATTCTTAATGGTTCCCGATGAAACCCATTCAATGGATTCGAATGTCTGATTATGTTAATAAAAAAAATTGGAAAGTCTGTTGATAAAAGATTTATTTGTCATATATACAGCTTTGAGAATCCTTTTTGTATTCAAGTTCAAGAATAGTGAGTTCATTTGTTTCTTGTCGAGTATTTGAAGCAATTGGTTTAGATTTCAAAAAACATGAAAGCATGTTTTGATAAAACTTGTCAGTTTTACAAATTTTTTGACTCCAACAGTATTTTTTTACTTTGTAAGTAGGCATGTTTTGATGATCGCGTACCAACATAATTCTGTGAACGTTTTCTTATGAACATGTCCTTCAGGAATTTGACAAGATTATTCTACCAAAATTACAATAATGTGATGCTAGGAAATAATATCACAACTTTGGGTTTTCTTTTCTGTGATTCAAGATCTATTTCTGAGAATGTCAGTGTAGAATGTCAATCACAAAATTTTTATGTTTTGTCATTTTGATCACACTAGAGTTCCATTCTATGAATATTGTGAAGTAGCACTAAGAAATTTAATTTACTTTTTCATAGATGTAAGTTTTGAACGTTTCATTCAATTGACTTTCCGTTTAAAATACAGGAAATGTGATAAACTTTTCGTGAAACATCTATTTTTGTCCACAGAACATTGTTGTTTTTGAAACTTTGTCAACTTATTTCCTTATTCATTGTCAATCAAGAATACATTTATGGTCATGTTCTTTTCTCTTTTTCAGAAAAGTTTGGTTTCGCACATATTCTTGTTCTTTCTAATTCATATGGTAAACGAAATTGTACAATTTTTGAATAATTTACTATTGTGTATATAACAAAGTATACTTCGAAAACCAAAAAACAAATTTTATGTGTTTATCTAAAGAAATTCATACCACACCTTCAATTGCAACAATTCTCTGCATTTCCTAAAATTCAGTTAAACAATTTTTTTTTCGTGCGACGATCAACTTTGAAAAATGGACACTGTGACGAAATGTTTGCTCGAACCGACAGTGACACGTATTGTTAAGTTGATCAGGTCCAAGTAAACACCAAACAAAATATACAAGTTCAGTCTTCAACCTTTTTTACGTCATTGAAAAAGTCTGGAAGTTTGGAAAACGAAAGTTCGACTAAAGGTTATTATTAAAACTATTTTCTCGAAACCTCGTAATTTTGTTTCACCGGTTCTCAAAATCAATGTAACATAAAATGTTTAATGGTTTTTTTTTCGTAATGCTCGTTTTTAAAACATAAAACATGTAGTCATCATTTTTATCTTTTTTTCCAGACTGCGAAACCACAATGCCTAATATTTCACTAGTAAGTATATTATCACATTCGATTTATTCGTTTTTTTTTTGCGATTTAACATGTGACCCTAATAGGTTATCTTCAAAGGAACGCCCAATATTCAAGTGAAATGAATGAAGCAAAAAAGCGAGACTTTTCTGTCGAATTTTATTCTTTTGATTTTTTTCGAGTGACCTTGAAAAAAGTTAATCTTTTTATCGAATTTATGCTGTACATAAAGAGTAAGACCAGAACTGTGAAATGAGTGAAAGGATGAACAAAAAACAGCGGCTGTGCTGATTTATTGGCCAATCATTGGTCAACCGTTTGAAATATCACCTCATTCCCAGAAATATGATATTAATCGTTCTCTTTTTCAATGTTCATTATGTTTCATGTTGTTCCTAGTTTAGTTCGCTTTCTTTCATTCATAACATCTTATTTTCTCTTTTTCGTATCGTTTTGCTGATAATGAATTTCAAAACAAAAAGCCTTGATTTTTAATCTGATTAAACTTTTTTTTAAAGCTTCTTAATTTGATGTGTCAATCAAAATTGAAAATCATAATTACTATTTCTACCAGTATTTTGTTATTATTCTTATCAGAGTTTTTTTTTTCCAAATTTCTGTTCTTTTATGTGTGTTTTTGAGAATAACAAATTTGGCCAGTTTGCAATGAAACATAGTACAAACTAACAACTTTGTTGAAACATAAATTATGTTATTTGTTTTCTCTGAAATAGGAAATGAAATCAAAAACTGTTCCAACCATGTTTCTCTTTTTCATTTAACAGGTTCGCTAACCAACAAAGGCTAATGTTATTGTTTCTGTTCACTTATTCGAAATCAACGGTCATGTTCCAAATTAACGTTTTCTTGCCTCATCAACTGTTGTTAATTTTTGATCCACTTGTCACCTAGAGGTCATTCAATGTGTAACACTCGTTAAAAAAATTTAGCGCTTTCCCGCATGCTGCTTTTCCCTCCCCCTCCCATCCAAGACCGGGGCGTTTATATAAAAATGAAAAATCAGACGCTGGCATTGACCAGACGAAAAAAATCAAAAAAATGAGAAAAAAAACAAAACAGAAAATATTCTGGTCTTTCGATGAGCTTTGTCGGTGTCTTTTTGAGCCATGAGATAGTTGAGCCAATTGAGAGGTTCGACAACGATTTAAATATCAAATAACGGCATTGTTTCGACATTTATTTCTCATTTTTTGAACTCGCATGATCAGCCATTCTATTTTATGTCTTGTTGTATGTGTTTACTTTAAACAACTTCTATCCCGAATTTAATTCTTTGCTCTTCTTCTCTTTCTACTTTAATGTTGATGTTTCGATTTATAGAACTTTATTAATTTGTCTCGTAGGAACTGTTGTAAAAATAGAAAAATAATCTTTACCTTTTTTTCAAAGTTATTAGGTGTAATACGAGTATCTGGTTTTTTACAGTTACATAGATAGATATGATCTACCTCAGTTCTTGATTTTAGGCGACTACTTAAAAGGTCAGACACCTTCCTCTATTTTGAATTCACCATTTATCATGTTACAACTATTTTTTTTGTTATTAATTACTGAGTTTTTTGATTTGTAAGGTTACAACATTTCACCTTCCATGATTTATTTTCCGATTTTCGATTTTCTTTTTGAAATGTAACCTCTCTAGATATAAGAATATTTTTACATCAGCAGGTGAAAAAAACCTTCACAAAAACACGGAAGAAACTAATAATACACTTTTTTTGTTTTTCAATCCAAAGATGTAATCGAGAGATTTTTTTTCGTTTTTTGTCCGCGTTATCACCTGGTACTTTCGATTTTTCTTAGTCTTCACCGTTTGCTGGCGTAAACTACTCGTAAACTTGAGAAGAAGACCCAGATATATGTTCAAAAATCTCGCTTGATTTCCAAAGCGAAAAAAAAAAACGAAAGGGTGGAGTAAAGTTGCGATTTGGAATTGACACGATTTATTACAAAATACACTTATTCTCGTCCTTCCTCCTATCCTTTTTAAGAAAACTAGCTTTTTAATCAAATATCACCTCGTGCTTCTTTTTTTTTTGATTATATATAATCATTATGATTTTTCGCCTTTCAAAAAATTTCACTTTTCGTAATTACAAGACCTCTTGAAGTATTTCCAATTTTCCACAAAATTTTTAATTTTCCGGACCGGTCTATTTTTTTTCTTTACTTTCTGGAAACACTTGTATAAAATCAGAAAGTCAAGTTCATTCTCTCTAGAAATGGTAACGAACTACTTTGTGTTTATGTAAACACAGATTATAGACAGAAAACAAATAAAATTAAGTAACTGCCCCTGACCCTTCATTTTCTTGTGCTCATATTTTTTCTTGTTTGCTCACGTCTGGTATATCATAGTAATATTCAACACTTGGCATTTTTTCAGGATCCTCCGATGTTTTTCCACAAACTATTTGTGATTGCATTGATCTTCATATCAACGGTGGGTGTTTTGAGCTTTTTTCCGGAGATCAAGAAGAGAGGACTGAAAAAAAGTGATTGTTGCACTTTGAGTGTTTGGTACCAATTGTTCTCTGTGCGCCATGTGCCATCCGTTCAATCCGATCATGTCAAAAACCATCAATTTTCCAGACGCTATGTAGCTATCGCAATACAATTGTACACTTTGATCTAAAAGGTGCACCTCCAAAAGTTGCATATTTCAAACAACTTTTAACAACAGTGGGTAATCTTGGAGCGACTGGTGTTTTGTTAGAATGGGAGGTATGTGTGAACAAAACAACAAAAGTTTTACTTTCGATAAATATCTTTTACATACATTCTTTTCAGGACATGTTTCCTTTCAAAGGCGATTTGGCAAGAGTGGTGAATGGGAATGCGTACACAGAAGAGAATGTTATTGATATTTTACAACAGTAGGTTACAATAAGGGACTTTTTGAAACAAAACTTTTTATTTCTTTTAGTGCCCAACTTCTTGGACTTGAAGTCATCCCGTTGGTCCAATCTTTGGCACATATGGAATGGATTCTAAAGACTGAAGAATACGCAGATCTTCGAGAAGATGAAAAATATCCTATGGTAAACATTTTGTCTTTAGTGAGAAAAAAAGTGTTTCAAGTAATCTGAGACGTTATGATAAACATTCTCAAACCTATCAAAATAACAAGTTTAGGTGGCATGTATTGGAGATCAAAGAGCATTGAAAATAGTGTTGGATGCTGTCAATCAAATAGTTTCAATGCATTCGAAGTTTTCCTCGAAGTATGTTCATATTGGAGCTGATGAGGCGTTCCAAATTGGCATATGTGATGCCGACAAAGAAGTTTTGCCAATAAAATATGGAAATGATACATTGAGAATGATTTTTGATCATTTGAGCACAGTTGCCAATAATGTGACAAGAGAATATCCTGGAACAAAAGTTTTGATGTGGTTCGACGAGTTTAGAAGTGCACCCCCAGAGTTGGTGCAAGAATATTATTTGAATGAATTAGTAGTGCCAGTTGCTTGGAAATATACTTCAACATTAGACAAGGACTTGCCAGAACAAATGTGGAGAAACCTGTCATACTCGTTCAAGGAAATCTGGGGTGGAAGCGCATTCAAAGGTATTCAAAATATCAAAATAAATAAGTTTACCTTAAAAACAAAAAAATTTTCAGGTGCTGATGGTGCTAGTAGATATTGGAATCGTATGAAACCATACATTCTGAACAACAAGGCATGGTATCTTCAAAATGAAAAACATCAAGATCTTTTTGATAGTTTTGATTCGATTATTTTGACAGGATGGCAAAGGTACTTATTTCAAAATTTTATATTTTTGCAGAAAATCACGTTTATTTTATAGATACGATCATTTTGCATCGCTGTGTGAATTATGGCCAACATCAATGTCTTCATTGGCATTGAACTTGATAGTTGTGTCAAAATTTCATGTAGATGGTAATGAGACTAAAATACAAAATGCACAAAACAAATTGTTTATTTTTGCAGAAGAGACAGCTGATCTCGCAATGCGTTCACTGAACTGTCCAATTACAACAACCCTTGATCAATTACTAGCAGGTTCTGATCGATGCCGATTCCCGGGTTATCGCGTCAGAGATGCAATTCGTGATTTCATTCAATTGAAAAACTTTTTCGATAATTCGACATGGGTACATAATCGGTACGTAGCCAAGAATTGTTCTTTCTTTCTTGTCACATTAGTCTTTGCAACAACAGAAAAATCATAGTATCAAATCGAATTAATTTAGTGAAAACGGATGGCTTCAACCTTCGCAAATGCGCATTTCTGCCAGCAATCCGTACTATGTTGATGCAATTGGTCAAGCATACGGTCGAACAATCAAGAAGTTGGATAATATCATGAAAGTCCTCAGAAATGCAATGGATGAATTATTCTTTGAAGATGTTGCTGAAGAATTCTTAGCCGATGTCATCATGCCATTCTACCAAGATTTACAGCGAAGGTAAAACATTTTTTTCGACAAAATATTTTGAACAAAATCTTTAATTCCAGGAGTGAAAGCGTCACTGCAATTGGGGGAAAAAGAACTTATATCCCTCGCCCATGGTTTGGCAACCGAGCTGCTCGACTCAAGTAATTTTCTTGCCTTGTTTTTTTCACAAATCTCATCAACGAGCTTTATTTTGCCTTTTAGTAGGTCACCCCTTTATATGTACATTTTCACTTCAAGTCAAATTGTAAGCTTTAATATAAATTGTATAAAATACTTTTTTTCAATAAAAATAACAAAACTATAATTAGATATTAACTGCTCCAAAATTATTTTGAATCCATTGTAAAATGGCTGGGCTGATTTTTGCAATTGCATTAATATTATTCTGAACCCTAATGATGATTTCGGAAAACTGACGCCGTTGATTATCACTGAGCATAGAGTAACTAGAGGAAATTTCGAAGTTTTGAAGCTGAAATGTTTTTTTCTGAACAATTTTTTTTTTCTGGTGAAACATACAACGTTCATGTGGTATTGGCTGTTCCAGTCAAGTGTCATGTATTTGAGATAAAGTCCAAAATCGAATGGAGCTTGCACGATGTTTTGTGTGAAAACAGAGAAATAGTTATATAGGACGAATCCACCTTGATCATTTTCAGCAATATAGCGAAGAAGATTTGTCGAATAGGTCTCTTGACAAACACCGTAGATTTTTCTAGAAAAAAACAAGGAACATAAACATTAGGGTATCAATGACCAAACAAACTCACTCATCGAGATGGCTGGCGTCTTGGATGCATCCGATCGCGTTGAGCAAATTTTCGCGATCATTTTTGAAGTATCTCGAGTTTGTTGCAAACCATTGGTATAATGTGTCAACGGTTGCGTAATCACTAACATTGTTTGATTGCAAAATTCCGTAACAATATGCGGATTTACGAAGATCAGGTGGAATTCTAAATTTTGGAAGTTTTGGATTCTTAATGGATAAGTTATAAGTTCACATACCCTGAACATTTACCAGTTCCATATTGCGAATTTTGACACTTTGTTACAAAATTGTCAAAGAGTGTTTTCGCCACTTGACGACATTGCCGATTTCCAGACGCACAATTCAATTCAGTTATATATTTTGCGATTTGGCTGAAATGAAAAAATTAAATAGTCAAGAAACAATAAAGGGAACTTCAAACTTTATTTGAATTATTCGGAAAAGTTTGTCAAAACATAACACTCACTTGTTTGTCCATTTATCATTTGTATTGAATCCAAACTTAGCAAACGGTTTATTGGTAATTTGATAAACGTATTGTTTCACAGTTTCAAACTCATCCTGGTATCTGAACTGACTCAACAGCCAGTTGAAGAAATCATATGCAACTTCCCAAGGTGCCAATGAGTCTTCATTCGGCAAATAAAGTGTGAGATTCAAAAACTTCTCTGCACTCCAACGTCCAGATCTATAAAAAGGAATATATAATTTGTTCTCTCATTTCTTTTTTTAAACTATGTATGTACCTATAGAAAAACCAAGCATCATCAAGAAGCATAGCTCGAGTTGTAGCCGATACTACCGAGATATTATTCAAAAGTTGTTGTTGAATTTGGAGCCATGATTGGTCATCATACTGAACTCTTCCAAAAGACTGGAAAAGTTTCTTATAAAATTGTATCTCAAAAAAAAAATACGTACAGTACTACCAGTGTTGTCGATTCTGAAGGTTTGCGGAGTATCTCGAACAGTTGTATTAATAAACCAATTGAATTCTAAAAATAGTGCAAAATAAAAATACCAAAGTAAGAAACTTACGTGTTGAATTTTGATATTGTGAGAAAAGTGGAACAATCCATTCCTTTCCATTATCAAGACAAGATTTTTGTTTAGTTACAACAGTGTTTCCTTGTACTTCTAACTCGAGAATAGGATATGACGTCTGTAAAAAACCTATGTTCTTCTTCTTTCTCTACCTCAAAAACAAAAAATTCTTACATATGTCGTATATTGTATCATAAAATCGGAAACATTCAACGAATAACCATTCCAATCATGAATATTGTAGGAACTAATACCCTCTGTCAACATATCCCATAAATTCTGTGGCGATGTGTTTTCATACAAATATCGGAAGAGATAACTTCGGAGAGCAAACTCAAACGGTTCTGCTCCTAGTGTATTTGATAGTAAGTTCAACAGAGCACTTCCTTTGTAGTATGGTTCTGCGCCGAACACTGGAGGAATATCACTTATAACAGGCTTGGAGTATTGATCACAATCAACTGCCAAAGCTATACGGTTTATAGCGAATCTATTATAATCCTGCAAAAATATATAAGAAGTATTATGAAGTAATATCAATGAAAACTCACAATAGCATAGTCTTGTTGCTCAGGATATGTGTAGCTGATACCGTTTGCGAACCAATATTGAGCAAAACCTTCATTTAAGAAAATATCATCCCACCAATCCATAGTCACAAGATCACCAAACCACTAAAACAAATATGTATATGAAAAATATAAATTTAAAACAATTACCTGATGAATGACTTCATGTGCTGCAGTTTCAGCCACTTCAGCAATCTCTTGAGTTGTTGCATAATCCGGGTCAAACATGAACAAATTGTATTCTCCAATAATCAAACCATAGTTCTCCATAGCTCCCGCATCTTGAGTATATTCAGGTAAAGCAACCACATCCAACTTCTGTTGCACATATTCGATTTGAAAAGCGTTATTCATAAACTCAAGCGTACCAGTAGTAATATTCAACCCAAACTCTCCATACTGTTCCATTCCGGACCATGTCCATTGTCGAACAAGAATACCACTCTTTGTAACTTTTGATAAACTTGAGAAATGTCCGACACAAATTGCGACAAGGTATGATGACATTCTTGGTGTTGTAGCAAAAGTGATTTCAGTCCAACCATCACGTTCGATGGTTTTTGCATTTTCTAATCCATTGGACAATGCAATCATATCAGTCGGATATCTGACTGTTATATCGAAAAATGCTTTATAGTATGGTTCATCGAAACATGGTAATAAACTTCGAACAGATGGACCACCTTCAAAATCAGTTGTAAAAATCCATCCTTTTTTATTATTGTAGTCATAATACGTGTTGATCGCATTTCCTTCATTTGGAGTTTCGAATATGAATCCATTATACTCAATGGTTAGTTCATAGTTTCCTGGTGTAAGCACTTCGTTGAGTAGTGGAATATACAACACTCCACGATCATAATCTTTTCGAACATTTGCATAGTCAATATTCATCAAAATATCTTTAGGTTTTGAAATGAGATTCATATTTATTGGATTAAAAGATAAACGATGTGCATTAAGGACAATTGTGTCTGTCGTGTTCAATACAATGAATAATATCTGAAAATATATTTTTTGAGTATCAGTTTTCCATAAAAGTTAGACTCACTCTGGTCATGCCGTAAAAAGTCATATTTTGATAATCCAAATAAAAACCAGATCCGGGAATGTAAGGCTGGACATACAAATAATAATTGATTGGAATCATGTTACCTTCCAGTCTGAAAATTAGGACTATTGCAAAAATATTATAACTGGAGAATCAAGACTCTTTCAAAAATATATCAATTCGTTTTACGTTACTTACGATTTTTCCCAAGGTATTTTTCCAATCGTCACAGTGTTATCATATAACCAGCGCAATGTTGATTGCCCGTACGTTTCCAAATATTTTGTCTGGTCTTTGATTCTATCTTGATACGTATCAAACAGCTCAGTGCGATCATGATCCAGAGTAACATTGTTGTTTTGAGCAATATCATATAACATGGAAAAACTTGCCAAACGACTAACACTGGCCCATGTGTATGTCATTGCATCGAAATAAGCATCCAAATTGAGTCGAGTGTCATTCATCAATTGAATATTTGAAGACAAGTAATTGTATAGAACATCGGAAGCAGCTGGATTATATTTGAAAAATCCGAATATTGTATTTTGATTGAGAGGTGAACCAACAAATTGCCGAACTAGCCTAAAAGAATATATTAACTAAAAACATCTGAATAGTAATAAACTCACACTTTCAATAAATTTGGTGATTGAGTGCAAGTCATTCCTTCAAGAAGAGCCATATATTCTTGATAGTAATATGGATTGGTGATAACTTCTGCGTTGTAGTATTGAAGCATTTGGAAGAAGAAGTCACTTGTGGATGGTGCATATTTAGCAGCTCCGCAATAGATTGCTTTTCTAACATTTGTTGAATATGGGTTACACCAAGCAGTTCCATTCGTACTGTCCCCACAAGCATCTTTCACGTTTTGAAACATTTGCATTGTTTGATTTTGCACATTTCCAATATCATATCTGACAGCGAATGGCAAAAATACTTCGGCGAAGATTCTGGAATTTTTGTCTTATTTTGTTTTGAAAACTTTGTTTGGTCTCACGTTGTATCGTAGAACACATTATCTGACCACTCTAGGGTTCCATAAACATCGTTGAAAAGTGTCTGATAGAGACGATTTACCAAAGGTGCATCAATTGTGTCTCGGAACAATTTTGTGACACTTTCAAGACCAATTTGAGCTTGTGCAAAGACCGAATAACTTGGGAGACTCTTGGATGTTGGAGTATTGAAAATATGTTTAGCCAATGTTAAAAATCTTTCAAATGAGTTTGCACGACCCATGTTTTTTTCTCGCCTGAAAAAAAAATTATCAAATAAATTTAGCTACTTCCAACTAACATTGAATAATAGTATTCATCTGCAAGAAGTTGAACTTTCAAATTATCGGTGATATCATTTTCATCAATTGATTTTACAATTTTATCAAATCCAATATCATCATAACGAATTCTTCCATAAGTTGCAGAAGTGATAGATCCCATCTCCCATTGAACTTCATGTTTTTTGACATTTTCAACATTTTGTGGACATGTTTCAGGTGTGATCCATTGAATTGAAGATGCTGTTGGGTTTTTGTAAGAGCTCGTTCTCAAAGGAATCGTCCATGTATAGTTATAAATAGATGATGCCCAGGCGTCTGGTAAAAATAAATTAACTTCTCGAATCATTGCTTTTTTCACTCACTTGTAAATGGTTCCTGTGTAAATGTAGCTGGTTGATTAACTTGATTGTTTGTGATTCTGATCAATGGATGATTGGTTTGATGAATATACGGTTGCATGAAATCAGTGACATTCAAATAATTTCCGCACCAATCTAGAACTTCATAATCTTGCGCAATATCTGTGAGAACTGTGAACAAGTCAATATCTCTTGCATTTGAGTATGACTTTTTCCACAAATATGTTTGAATTCCTGTTTGGAAAACTTTGGGACCTAGAACATCAGAAAGCATTCTCAACATGGATGCTCCTTTTTGATATGTGATATCTGGAAAGAAAAATATTTTATGAATACTAAAACAACAAGAATTCCGATTCTTACCATCAAAAGCAGGACCATCTGGATAGACCAAAGGATGAGCGTTTGATGAAACATCAGCATTCAATCCAATTTGAAGTTCGGTCAAGACTTGGAATGTGTCATAGTAATTGGTTTGAACAGGATTCACCGATTTTTGGATGAATGTCATGAAATAGTCAGCAAACCCTTCGTTCAAAAATAGATCATCCCACCAAGCAGTTGTCACCAAATCTCCAAACCATTGATGAGCAAGTTCATGACACATTACTTTTGCAGCTGCTTCTTTATCTCGAAGTGTCATTGTCTTAAATTATATCTCTCAAGTATGAAAATTTCTTAATCAAATTAACCTGTGGATTGTAAGCAATGTATTGATATTTATAAATGATCAATCCCCAATTCTCCATAGCTCCAGCAAGAAACTCGGGCATTCCAATTTGATCAGATTTTTCAAGTGGGAACCTTATCCCGGTATATTGTCCAAGTTCATACAAACAGTTACCCGAATTGACAGCAGCGAATTCAAGATAATCTTCTGTTCCAGGCCATCCCCAAGCGCGAACCTTAAAACAAAAAAAAACAATAATTTCTTAATTTTTCATCACTCACAGTAGTGAAATCTTTATTGATATAACTACGATGTACGTATGGCCCAACAACAAATGCCACCAAATAAGATGACATGAGTGGACTCTGTGGGAATTGAATGAACGACCAACCATTTCTAGAAAAAATGATGGTGAAGCTAATAATTATTCAAGTATACATATGTTACCCATAGTCCACTGGTGTCGTCTCTTTCATATTAGATAATGCGACTTGTGAAGTTGGATATTCAAGAGAAATTGTGAAATGCTGAAAATAAGGGTTTTAAATCTAGAATTTATTTTCTTATGTTTTTACAGCTTTGTATGATGGTTCGTCTAGTCCAGGAAAGACCATTCTTGCACTGAATGGTTCCATATGTGTGGCAAGCATATAGCTGGAAACAAACATGTGTATTTTTTTTCAGTTTTTATTTCACATACTGAATCTGTCCATCTGTATCAGTATAGGATGTATAGTATACACCACCTTCGATATATGGATTGATGATTCCGGTGTAGTTGATATAAATGCTGTAGTTGTTTCCAGCAGTGATTGCGTTTGCATTACTTATTAATGATAACTGTTGAACTGAATCATCTTGCGCTAAACATTTTTCTGTTCACATTAAATTTCATTATCTATCACAGAAACACTTACAAATTGAATTTATTGGAATTTCTACACCATTAATGTCAGTTACTCTATAACTTTCGATATTAAAATGGTATGCATTGATGATAAAGCGATCAGAGTTCACTGTTGCCTGTACCCCGATATTTGCTCGACCATCAAATGTGAAGTTCTTTGCTGAACAGTTGTTGTAATAAACTTACATCAGATTTTTTTTTAATTTTCTTACCCGAATCATATTGAACACCAGGGGTTGGAAAATATGTCTTGAACCATAAATTATAACTAGATGCAACGAGATTAGCCGGTAATCTTTGTTTTGTTACATAATCTTGTTTTTCTCTGAAAATAATTGTTCATGTTCAAGTAGAACTCATCATTGTCTTGTACCTTGAAAGACGTTTCACAGTTCGAAAATCATTTGGATGCTCTGGCACTATTTTTGGATGATTGAAACTGATGTCTTCAGCTGTAAAACTTTATATTGAACATAAAGTCACATAATGATTACAAAACGATGTTCTGATTAGATATAGTCAAAAAGGATGACAAATCAATTAACTGACGTTTTTTTCCAATTTTCAAAATGATTATATTTTGCATGAAGAGCAAGTATCACGAATACCAGATTTTTCATCATTTTATCATCAAAATGAAATAGTGAAGTTCGATAATCAGTGCTCCAAAGATCAGATCATAAACCAGAACTTCTTAGATTTTCATTAAGGGAAAAACGTTTGAGCTTTGTATTATAAAACATTTCAAGTAAGGATTTCATTCTAAAAAGCTGTCTTCAAAAACGTTTTTCATTTTTTTTTCTATAAAAGTTTTTTTTAAAACAAAACTGACACTGACTTGTGGTAGTTAAGGTTTGAACCCTTTTTCGTATCAAATTCTGAATTTCGCCCTCGGCACGACAGATTCAATTTGAACAGTGAGAATTAATAAATTGTGGACCATTTCATGGTCTGTTGGTCCCAAAACAACGTTCCAGGTTTTTGTAAAGCTAACATGATACTGCATAAGCACTTTCAAACCCACCTTCTTCGGCATTCAATAACTTATTGGTCAAGACCAATGCCAAAACAGTTCCTAGCACAATTCCTAACCGCATTTCTACGGTCAAGACGAATACAACTGTTCCTATTATCAGGAAAAACGTTGATTTTGGTTATCAAGGAAAGTACATAAAATTAATTCACTTATTTTATCAAAAATTATACATAAAAATTAAAAATGATATCACAATACATGTTTCATTTTTCAATTATCGAAGTTTATTTGTATATGAGTATGGTATCCATCGCCTGATTTTGCATCTGGTGACTCATATGGGTGGGGAAAATATGTGCTTGATTTAGATGTGATTTTTTGAAGATTCTCAATAGAGTTCTTGAATCTATCATTATAGTCTGAAGTTGTTGTCCAGGTTGGAGGAGAAGTTGTATAAATTGGAGTGGTATATGTTGTAGTAGTAGCTGTTGTTGTAGTAGTTGGTCTACGCGTAGTGGTGGTAGTTGATGTGGGTGCTGTTGTAATCGTTGTTGTAGTAGAAGTAGTAGAAGATGTAGTTTGGAACGTTGTTTCAGGTGCAATTGTGGGTGGTTCTCTTCTAAGTGGTCTCCCTCTATATACATCTTCTACTTCTTGTCCTTTTCTTTTTGCCAAGTTTTTTTGTTCTCTTCCTCTTGGCTCTGGTAAGCTACCCCTTCTTGCAACAGCAATCGATAACTTTTTAGATGAATCAGTATGAGGTAACAGTGGATGATTGAATCGATCACTCAAATAGTCATAATCTTCAACATTTCTCTTTCTTGCTCTACCATATCCGTCCTCTTCTTCAGAAGTTGTTACCGATATTTTTGAAGGTCTTGAAGCTTTTCTACCTTTTGATCTGTTTTGAACTGTTTTATTCGTTTTTTTCACATCCTCTCCAACCTTATGTAGTTCTAAAAAAAACAAAATTGTTTGTGTAATCTTGTCGAATGTCGAACTCACCAATCATCCTCATTTGCACTTCATGTGTATTTTCAAGAATATCATCGTGATTATACGTTTTGAATGATTTATGGCTGTCTTCCCCGGGTATTCTTGCTGTGATTTGACCACATACATCATACCCTATCCAGTTATCAGTTTTAGTGTAGATTGAGTAAACATATCGACCTTCATAATGTTCAATATCATTGATATCCTGAAATTAATGTCGATCAGTTGCTTCCTTCTCTTGATAATTCTTAGATTAACTTACTGTCAAAAATTGACTTTCAGTGGGACACAATCCAGAATACAAACCAATAACTCTGCTGCAAATTGGGAGAATTGGAATAGCTCCAATCACACAACCAGGTATAGAAATTCCAGCAATTTGTAGTGCAATTCCATGGTTTGGCCCAGCCACACCAACAAATGTATCAATATAATTTGTAAGCGGTGATCCTAAATCTTCTTTAGTGTCAACACAAGCACCCCCAAGAATAGCTTTTCTTGCAATTGGTACACCAAGAGAATACGCGATAATATCTACATCTCTCAAAGTATAGTATCGAACTGCCAGAATCAGGGTGCGAATCTGTAAAGAATTACATGTAAAGATAAAAAGTTTTTTTTTTTTGAAAAAATAAGCAAATTGTATTACAAAAAGATGATGTGAGACAAATAAGAAGTTTTATAAGAATATAAGTGTCATTTTGTAGATATGTCTTGAATGTTAAACTATGATTTCTGAGGTTTTATGTGAGATTCTCAAGTTGTAAGATCAGCGGACGCATGTCTTACCTGTTTTACATGTTCGCATCTCATGGAGTATTCTGTCCATGCCAATGGATTTCTTTTATCTCCATCTGCATATGTTGTGCCATAGAGTTCAGCATCAGTGTATCCCTTTTTCCTAAAAACATATATGTTGATGTCTATACCTTCAAAAATGTTTCGCCACCTGAATTTAGCCGCCAAATTATGCATTTTGCCACCAGCTACATCAGCAACACCGTGAATGAAAATCACTGGGTCTCGAACAATTTCTTCGTCTTCTGAATTTTTACCACCAAATGATCCATTGTCGCCAAGTTCAGTTCTAAAATATTAACATCAAAATCAAAGCAACCCCACAAAGGTTAGTATCTCGTTCTACTTTCTTGTTTGATATGTTCATCAAGTGACAGCTAATAACAATCATGAGTTAACTGCAAAAAAAAACTCAAAGTAATCGAAACCCTAAACTTTTTTTTTTTAATCATGTAACATAGTCAAAAAACAAGGTGATTAGGTTCTAAAATTAGACTGTTTCATCCAAACGTTGAAAAAAATAACATCATATCACAAAAAAAAAAATTTCAACAAACCTTTGAAGTGCATCAAGAAAAGTTTTTCCATAATTTTCTTCTACAAACTCAGCAAAATGAGCATTGAACTCTCCATTGGTGAGAATAAATCTATAGAAAATCAAAAGCAGAAGGATCATTTTCAACTAATGCAATCGAATAGTGACCAAAAAATGACCCATTTAAGCATGGAACGACAAAAAACAAGTATACTTACTTATTCACTCATAATAACGTATAATTATTATTATTTCTTATTATTCTTGTTTTTGTAAAGGTTTCACTTTTTCGGATTTATGTTTGTTTTTTGTTTATTCATCCATTTAAAGAAAGTCTACCAACAAAAACAAATGGAAAAAAAAAACAGTCGTCAGATTGAAAATTGAATGTATATAATAAACCCAGAGGAAATCACAGATATAATTTGATGCAAATCACTATGAATACATATTATGCATATTGACAGTGTACAGAGTATACGTATAACCGAACAATAAGAATTCCATCAGATTAAAGATATTGGTGTTGTTAAAGGTATTGGTGTAGTTGTTGTTGTTGGTGCTGGAGTAGCCCATGGGGGGAATAGATGAAGATTGTAAACAAATCCAGCCCAAAGCATCATATTTGCCATGGCAAGCATCACACATCCAATAGTAACCAGAAGTCCAGCGAAGAACTGTGAAAAAACACTTTTTGAAACTACATATCTGCTTGTCGCGTTACTTACCATATCAGACACTTTCAAAACTCCAGACGAGAATACAATTGCATTCGGAGGAGTGGCGACGGGTAGCAAAAATGCGAAAGATGCTGCAATAGTCACAGGAAGCATGAAATTCAAAGGATTTTGTCCCAATGAAACAGCAACTTCAGCTACGATTGGGATGAATATTGATGCGATGACAGTATTCGAGCAAATGTTGGTGAGAACAACGGCAATCATAATGAAAATGAACATTATTGCATTGAAAGGAAGAACTTCAAGATGTTTCATAATTCCACCAATTGATTGGGATAGATGTGATTCTTTAACACCAGCAGCTAAAGCAAATCCACCACCCAATAAGAACAAAACACTCCATGGGAAGCGGTCTTGAACTGTCTCCCAATCCAATAGTCCTTTGCTTGCTTGATACTTTCCTTTGGCATCTGAAAATATTACTATGTACTATCACAATTTAGAAAAAAAAATATCCTAAAAATTATAAAAACTCACTTCTCTTTGGAGGCAATTTTTCAGGCAGAACAAAGAGTAAGAGAACAACGAACATTGCACTTGTAGCATCAGACAATGCACTGAAACAAATCATGCACTTTTATTATTGTATTTCTGATTGATCACTCACTCTTTTTTATCAAACAAATCACCAAGACCTGGTATAACTTGTGGTTCACGAAGAATCCATAATCCCAGCAAAAGAGAGAAACAAGCCATCACTGAAACCTCAGCAAATGAAAGATCATTGAGTTCGTTATATTTTTGTTGTAGTTTTCTTGTCACGATAATTGATCCTTTTGGAGCTCCTCGCAAGAATAGAAGGTATAAGACAACCCAACAATAGACAAGACAACATAAAACCATTGGGAAGGCAAATGTTATCCAGGAAAGGAAGTTGACTCCAGTGTCAGCATCTTTGAAGAGTTCTTCTAGTTGTCCAACAAACACCAAATTCGAAGCGGTTCCAGTGATTGTTGCAGATCCCCCAATGTTAGCAGCAAAACAAACAGAAAGCAATAACCCTTTAGCCATACGAAGTTCTCTTGGAGACATAGTTCCACTCAAATCACTGAAAACCGATATATTTAAAACTTCTCTGATTTGGAACATACGTTTGATCAACTTCTAGGTTCTCATTTGGAAGAGATAATCTTCTCATTCCAACACTCATTTTCTTGTTAACCCCTCCACGATGAGCCTCTGTTAATGCAATCAAATCTTCCAATCGATGATTGGAAACCAGTTCAGAAATGACACTCTGAACAATAGGTACCATTAAAGCAGTTGTTGCAGTGTTCGAAATCCACATACTAAAAAAAACAAACTGTATATTTCTGAAACTTTTCAAGAGTATTTTCACATACCTTAAGAAACCAGTAACGCCCATGAATCCGGCCATAACTCTAGCTGGTTCAGATCCAACAGTTTTCAAAACAAACAAAGCGATTCGTGCATGAAGTTGACATTTCTCAACAGCCAATGCAACCATCAATCCACCCATGAAAAGGAAACAAGTGTCAGGAAGGTATGCTTGAGCAACTTCTTCTGATTTCATGATTCCAAATGCGGGGAAGAGTACAAGTGGAATGAAAGCGGTAATTGCCAAAGGAAGAGCTTCGAACACCCAATAAACACCCATCAGTAATACGACATACAGACAACGCATTTGGTCCTGAAATTAAAAGAAATTAAGAGATCGGTTTAGAATTACAAAAATACCACCCATTTTCAAGTAGTATGTTTTTTTATTCTAAAAATTAGGGTATAATTTTTTGGATCTCAAAGCCATTCATAAAACCAATTGTTCAACTTACTTTCAAGCTGTCATCCGTGCACATCATAACTGGAAGGAAGAGTATAATAGATCCCCAAATAATGACCGATTGTTTATATGCCAACAGCAATGGTAAAATTCCTCTTTTTCGCGCCATGCTGAACAATTCTTTCAACATTTTTTGAGAGTTTTTTGGTTTTTTTTCCGTTTGTTTTTGTGAGTGAGGGAGTAGTGAGTAAATGAATGATTGAATGAATGAAAACAAAATTAAGTGACAAGAGGGAGGACAGATGTAGAGAGAGACAAAAGGTGTTTTTATCATTCAGGTTGAAAATTGTTCGGGAAGAAAAAAAACAAACAAAAAAATATAATTCATGAAGAACTATGGTTTGGATAGTGTTAAGATCAATTTGAATACACAAAGAGAGTCAGATGGTTCCTTCATAAGATTTGAAAAAATACAAATGTTATTGCAATGAGGATGTGTTCCTTGACATTCAGATTTATTGAGGTTGAAATTGAAAAAAAACACACTGTGGTAAAAAACACTGTTTACGTCGAAAAAACATTCTTTAATTAAATTTGGTAAAACAAATCGACTATCTGCCTCCTTTTCAGAGGCTCTTTTTTTCTGAAATGAAATCTGTAGTGCTCTAAAGGCCATCGAGATAAAATTCAAAAAAAAAACAATGCTTTTGGAACAAATAGTTGAATCTTTAAAGACACATGAATTTAATGATCGATGACTTGATATTTTTCAACACGAGAAAACAAAAACAAACTATATTGCATTTCATATCATGATAAAAATCAACTTTTGAAATACTTTTTTTTTGAGAAAGTGAGAAAGTTTGAATTTTCAGGCCGTTTTTCTTGGTTCTTTCAATTCTGAAGAAAAATCAAGTCATATGTTTTCTCAAAACTTTGTTTCACAATAAAATGGTTTCCTGATTGATAATGAACACACAAAGAACGGAAAGTTTTACGACGATTAGAAAAAAAACTGAAAATGATTCTCGTGAAGAAAAATGTTGCGATATGTTGTCACTTCGCTTTCGGTTCGGTATACGAAAAGGAATGATTGATATCAAAAGATGAACAAAAAATGCATTGGAAAGATATGATGAAAATGTAAGGGTTTGTCGAAGTTTATTCATATTGACAAGGTAATTTAACCATAGAACTATGATGTTAAATGTGGTCAAATCACCATAAGAATTAATGTTCGATAATCTTTGTGATCGTTTCATCAATCATAAGTTAGTGCGTCTTTACATCGAAAATGTTGCAAAATAATTTGTTAAACTGTCTATCTTTATGTGATGGGTTGAAATGACTAATCATTGTACTGTTTTGATTTTTTAACTGTATGCGTATTCAAAATGGAAACCCATCTTTCGTAATTAGTATCAACAAGAAATTTGGCAAACTCATGAGTCTTAAAAAATGAACAATTGAACAATTCAGATACCAATCACATGAACACGCGGAAAATGTATACAAGGAAGAAAACGCGAAATATCTTGTGAGAAAAAAACATGAAATCTGAACATGTATTCTCGAAGAAACAAATTGCTCCAGAACAGGAAAAATATAATATTGTTTTTTATTGCATGTGATCTTCTTTGTTTTTTTCATATTTTTTTTCAGAAGAGTATCTTTTTGGTGACATCAACAAAACTTTGTACTTAGAACGTGTGTTGAAGATATTGAAAAATGACTATATTATGCATTAAGTTTAAGAACTTGGAAAGTACGGAGTCACTTCAAGAACGTGGAACAAAAATTATGCATTCAAGTTTTAACATTGTTATATTAATAATTGATATCCTAATCTAGTATATTTTACCAGTTCAAATGTCAAACTATATACTAGCTAAAACAAAGCATCAACAAGTGAGTACACGAAAGAATAGTTCACAACTAAATCCACTTTGGAACCCTAAACGTTGAAATTTTGGAGTATATAAAAAGTTACTCCCTTACTGAACTCAAAAAAAAGTCAAAAAAAATTTCAGAACAAAAACTGAGTTTCACAACAGGCAAAAAAATAATAAAAAATAAGAAAAAAAAAATTAAGTGATATAGAAGAAAAAAAGATATTGACAACTATCACTATACAATACCACACGCGTCTTGAATGATTAATTGGTATGGATATAGTACGATTATCAGTCATTATCTCTATCTTCATAACTTATCTTGTTCACAATATTATCCGTACAATAACAAATACACATATCATACTTCTATGTTTTTTAAATCAAGTTATCAAAACGTACTATCGATCTTTTCAAATTGAATGATTGATTAATCCCTTTTTTGCAATTTTTGACAAGTTCTTTATTAAATAAATTAAAATGACTGAAAGACAAAGTACAAAATAAAGCTTTTTCAACTAAAAAAAAACAATTGAATATGATTAATAAATAATATCAACATTGAAAATAATTAATACACGCGATGCAGTATCCCGTGAAACGTTGGTTCAATTTCGAATCAAAATACAGACAAAATGACAGATATGTTCTAACAACTAATGAAGTTCAACAGTTTTTGGTATTCGGAAAAATGCAACAGGGAACAAAGTAAGGAAAACAGGTATAAAGAACAATCCATGAATCGCACCAATCACCATAGTCAACCAGATTGTTTTGAAAAATGTGAGAATGATGTAAGCATCAACAGTATATAAAATTGTGATGCCAGCAATCGTCGAAGAAGCACCCTAAAAATAATTGTGATATGGAGAAAACAATTTTGATTTTTACCTGGAAAATTGGCCATCCTAAGGCTTCTAAAGCACCAATGACTCTTTGTCTCGTATCACCATGAGAGGTTACAAATGCGTAGATGATATGAGCTGACAAATCAACAGCGAATCCAATGCTCATAATGATCGATATCATACTGACAGCGTCTAGATTGACACCCCAAAGTGTCATATAACCAAAAACACCAATGTTGATTGATACTATAGCAACAAAAATCACAGCGCCTGTAATATAGATTTTGGAATCAAATCAGAAGATCCTGTTTTTTTTATTGTAATACATACCTGATGGTAACGATGGAACCATCAGAATTGATACAACTGTCATGCATAACAGTGAGATTATAACATTTTGTATTGTTGCTGGTAGAATGATCAAATACTGATCGGCAAATGGGAAAGATTCATGATACACAACAACATTATATGGTTGTTTTTCAGCTATAGACCGCATCAACATAGCTGCATGTTTGTGATCATTCGGCTCAACAATATGTTTCATAGCGATCTGAAAAAATTCTATCACATTTTGATCATTCCATTGTATTACTCATGCTGTTTTCCAACATGTGATCATCACTTTTTTATCTGAAACCAATTTGATCGATCATCAAATGTTTCATTTCGTCAACAAAAAAATTGATAGCAACATTGTTTGAGTAGTATCTCACCTCGAATCTGAATGATTGAATACTGCCATCTGTTTCATTGTAGCGTATATCATTTGACCATAGAGTAGAACCTCCAGTGTATTTCAGCCATGATTTCAGTTTTTGTTTCCACAAGTTATCAGAGTCATCAATTTCAACATTCAAGTCATCCAAATAGTTCAAATATTCAAACATGAAAAATACGGTTCCTTCTCTACCCATAGTGAATGGTGTGTTCTCAAAAGCAGATACAACTTTAATAAGTTTTTCCCTATAAAACATGTGTTAAGTACATTCACACTGAAAGTGTATCACTTACCGTTCTACACGATCTGCTAAACTTGGAGGGTTCAATATAGCCACATGCAATTGTGGTCCAGATTTCCAGAATGATTTGATATCCGTAAAATATCTGGCGATATAATGATCATTGGTCACTAAATTTCCAGGGTTCAGCCCTTCTCGGAAATTGATACAACCATAAATTGCAACTGATATGTAAATCAAAAACAATATCAACGCCAAGAATCGCATTGGATTTGTCAGGATGAAAGGCCCATATTTTTGTCCAATAAACTTGATGATTCTATCAGGCTCTTGGTGAGCAGGTGTTTGTTGGACAGGTATTGGTGGAGGTGTGTATGATGGTGGAATATCCTCTTTCCAGTTCAAATCATCGATTGGCAATGTCCTACGAGATGAGAAACTGTTATCATCTGAAGAATAAGATGAATTCGAGGATGATGACGAATCATACAAATGTGGAACTGGTGGCCTGAAAACTGATCTGTTAATTTCACAATTTAACGTCGTTGTTTATCTTACGCTTTAGTTATTTGAAATTGCTTCAAATTATTAGGGAATCTGATTTGAAGTTGTTTGTGAGAATCTTGATTCATTTCCGCAATATTGATAACTCCAATTGTTTTATAGAAGAACAAACAATGTCTTTTCTCCTTCTCTACGTCTCCCATAATTGCCATTGCTCCACAGAAAAATGTTAGTTGATAAAAATAACTGAACACTACAGATACGCACGCATAGATACAGAAGAATTGAATTCCAGGTAAATCTGTGATACATCCGATTGCGAATGACATAATATCCGTTACATTTGTGATGGTAACCGCAACTCCTGCATGTGCTAATGTTTTTGATATTCTCTCTGGCACTGTGAGTTTATCATCGCATTGATCCCAACAAGCATTCATCAAGAACATATCGTCAATTCCAATGGCTGAAAAAAGTCTTGTTGTCTAACACGGAGATTAAGTTTTGAAAATACAGCATTCCATTTTTTCCGGAAAACCTTACCTATTATTAGGAAAGGTATAATTGTATTGATCACATTATAACGAACACCAATAAGCAATAAAAATCCGAATGCGCTAATAATTGACAAAATAGTTGTGAACATTCCTGAAAATTCAACATTAAACCACAAAAATAAATTACTAGAATTTATACCTGCACACGCTAACCAGGGTTTGCTTCGAATCCAATCAATTTTGTTAGCTGGTTTCCGTTTCATAGTAAAACTTGAGAAAAGTGCATATAACGCCAAAACTGTGAAACTGACAACAAAGTTTGGAACAAACGCTTTTGCATTTTCATCCAGGCCATCTTCAAGAGATTGATAATGTGCAAATGAGAAACTGATGAGTTCCGATGAATAAACGTTGTTCAGAAATTTTTCAACAGCGTAGGAAAATTTTGAGGAATATATTTCCACCATTTTCTGCTCTTGTTTTAGAAAATAAAATAATTGCGTTATTTTTGCATCTTCAATTGTATTATTTTCGTAAAGTGTTATATCTCCAAGAATTGTTCCAAGATAAACAGGAGTGTCCTAGAATGACCAATTGGAAATTAAAAAAAAATTTTGATGAATAGTTACCTTGTTTCCACCTCTTGGATATGACAAATCAACAAATTTGCCAACTTTGTGACGTTGAATCAACATTTCGATATGTTCATTAGCCCCACAAACCCAGTCATAACTCAAACATAGATCCTGAAATTCGTTTTTTGTTTGTGGAATTTCTTAGAAAATAGTTCACAAACCTGATAGGTTAATGTATATTTTTTATCCTCTGTAGGAATTGAGACATTGTTCATAATCCACTCATTAAGAATCTATAATTATTCCGTATTAAAGTTGTTTTGTTGGTTTTTCTCACTTGTATCTCTCTAAGCACCGGTTCTCTGAGAACAGATCCTCCATCTTTGGCGCGGATTAGAATATTGACAAATCGTTTAGTTTCAAACGATTTTCCTGGCAAAAATTTGTTTTCCAATAATGGCCAGTTTTCGGAAAACACTTTGAGTTCAGATCGCCATCTGGGAAAATGTTGATGTTATATTTAATCTTGTTTGAAAATTCAACTCACCTTGCATCTGAAGGTGTGAAAACATATGCTGGATCATCTACTCGTAACTCATTCATACGTATGAATCCAAATAAACATGCTATAGTGACAAATATTGGTATCACAAACAAGAACCATCTGTATTTATACGCAACTGGTCCATACCATTCAAACGCATGTCGAACCAATGGTTCCACCGAGGATAAACCCATCAGTTTGTCTGACCAACTGAAAAAATAAGAAATGATTTTCCTTTTTTTTGAAATTGAAAAAAAAGCGTTTAAAAAACAAGTTTGTATTTGCCGAAAAGTACAGCTATGTCACGGAAAATACTAGCGAAAAAAATGGACAAATGTTTGTTGTTCGAAGGGGTTGAACCAGATTTTTTTCTGATGCATATATAATGATGTATACATACAGGATACAGAAAAGTTAAAACGTGATAAACACATTTGAAAATGGAGCGAAGTTTGGCATTTCAAAAAGAATGAGGGATGAGAAGAATTAAAATTACAATGATGAGAGAGAAAACATGTTTCGCATTCTTTTTTTCTAAAAGACCAATCAGTACGGAACAAATTAATTGAATTGCTTAGGAAATTATTATGATTATGTTTGTTTTAAGTGTTTTGGTGGGAAAACGGCATTAATTTTAAATGACAAGTGAGGTAATCAAAAAATGAGGCGATTAAAAAATTAAAGTGTATTTTCTGGATACAATGCGTACAGGAAAATACAGTTTTGAGCAATATAACTTTATTTTTATAACAGTATTTCTCTCATCAATCCAGACAGTTCTACGGCGTGTTTTTCTTCTGAAAAATACTTTGAACGGTATACCCAGGAACTAAAGGTATTAAACAAAAAGTTTATCAAAAAGTATGAGGTAGATGTAAAAACACAGTTTTAGAACAGCTACTTATTGGTTCGAAAACCGTATTTGAAAGGTATCATTTTTCTTTCCAATTCATTGAAAAAATTGTAAGGAATCAACAAAATAAAAAAAAAAACATGGATTTCAAAAGTTCAAGTACATCTGAACTAATCGCCAAACATTATCCCATTCACACAACAAAACGGTGATTCAACATTTTAATAAAAAACTGAATAGCCACACATACACAAAATTCGACAAATTCAAGTGTGGCAACGGTATAAGCGGCTTTTCAAGCGAAGCGGCGAGGATTGACTTGAAATCGAACCGGTCAGTTTTATGATGTCCGACAGGGATTAACGAATCGGTTTAGATATACACACAATGCATTTTTTTCACTTGTCAAATTACTTGTTTCGACTGTGAAGAAGAAGGAGGAGGAGGTGTGAAGGAAGAATGATTTTGAAATCAACATCATGTTCCGGTCATACACACATACACATTAATATATCCTAAATGCTTACTTTCTATTGTCTTCATATGAAAAGTTATGATGGAAATCCGTTTTGATTTTGCCAAATCACATTTGAATTTCATAGTCTAGTGATTTTACAACAATCTGCGCAGTCATAAGAAACAATTTTAGAACGGAATTTTTTGTTAAGAAAATCTGAATAGAAAACGACAAAGGTGGATGAAAATAAATCAAATGATATGTGAGAAGCGAGATGTTGATAAGAAAGACACATTATTTGGATATGAAGAAAGTGTTCACGCACAAATGTTGAAGAAGTTTGACCCATTTTGAACTTTTGTTTATTGAGAAGAAAATCATCTCGGAAAACGGCTTGATACATTACTTGACTATAGTTTACACGTATTCACCGGTCAGCTTGAGAAATGGTTATATTTTCATTATCAATAAAATATCACAGGTTTCAAAGCAGTGTAGTTTTTGGACTTTGACTTGACTTGACTTACGACTCAGTAGATTTAAGAACTGTGGTTTCGAAAACTTTCCCTAGAATTATCGTAAAATGAGAGTAGGAAAAAATGTTTCTTCTTGAAAATAAGGTTCAATTTTATTGCAGTTTATCTCGCAAAACAAAAGATTTGATACAAGTGTGATGTTTGTATCACCGAATTTATCACGGCACAAAAAATCCCGCAATATTAATGATAACCGTAGCGAGATAAACCCAAAAAACCACTGATATCCTGCGAAAGAATATTAACAATGGAAAGGAAAACTTTTTGACCTGTGAAAATGAAAGTGAATGGATGATAGGAAAACTAGTAAATGAGGAAAAAACAACAGACATGAAGACAACGTTATACGAACAATACTACTCAATGAATGAACTGATTTATCTGAACACATCGAGAAAAGAAAAACACTTGTTCCTAATTATCTGCTAATACGTTCTTTTCTTTTCAGCGCTAACCTTTCAATCTCTTTTCCCACCACCGTCTGAGATTAATAAAACCACAAAAAGGCTAAATGAAATTATCAACTTCTGTTTTCTTTTCAACATAATTAGGTCAAAAAAACAAAGGAAGATGCTTATCTTACTGAGAATTCAGCTTTTTCTGTTCTTTTATCGTAAAATCCCGTGTGTTTGTTTTTTTCCGTCGGTTTTGTCGAAACATGATTTGTTTTTTTTTTGAAGAACGGGTCATAACGTCAAAAACAAAACAAAAGGAAATTGCTACTTTATTAGTTGTTATTTTGCCCTCATTTCAGACCGTTTGAAAAATTATGTGATTTGTTTTTTCTTGTTGTCAAGAATGTGCACATTGTTCAGAAAAAAACGTTAAACAGCTAATATTTCTCAAAACGTTTCTTATAATCGAAGCTTACAATCTAGTTTCTACGTTGTAAGTGATCCAAAACAAACGTATGGCTTAAGTAACATTTGAAAGGCGATTACTCGTTGCAGTGAAGATTACTCTAATCGTTAAAGAATTATGATCAGAATTCTCTCAGGGTTCAAAGAACCTCTGAAGTTACAAAAATTCTCCAAATGTAACACGAAGACTGAAAGGAACTTAGAAGACTTTGGATTAATGAAGACAATCCTCAAAGAAAAATTGCTATAGCTATTCTAAAGAAAAGTTGTGAATACATAAGTTATACTATTAAGGACATTAGCCTAAAAACCAAACAACAAAAATAGCATCAAAATATAGTTCTTTATTCTATAGAATTCACAAAAATTTTGCATAAAAGTTAGTTTCATTCTATATTCAAACACAAATATTTATTATGATGAAAGCATGGAACAGGTTTACGAAAAATGAATATTTGAAACCGAGAACATGTAATAAATGTAAATTGAATCATAAAATAACAATATAAAATACAAGTATTACGCATACAGGTAAAAACGAGATAGCAGTAAATCTCACGAGATGAAAGAGGATGTTGTATAATTGTTGACGACGTCTACTTGGGCAGATCTGACAAAAAAACCAGATTTACGTAAGCCTACCTGCATTGCCTGCCTGCCTGTCCGGATGAATGGTCAGCCAAAAAACACATATACACAATGATGGCGTCATACACAACTTTTTCTTTCTTTTTAATTTTAGAGGACTACTCACTTTCGATTGCCATTTCGCGGATGACTGTCACATTAACATATTTTCAAATGCAACTAGCTGTGGTTATTTAAGATGGTCATTTACGTACAATCTAGAAAATAAATTATTCACACTTTATGGCATCAATTGACTGATTCAAAAAGTTGATGAGATCCGGATAATCTGTACACGTCAATGACATTGTTTACAAGACGTTTATTATTGTTTAGGAATGTTGTAGTATATGTGTGATCTGAGAACAAAGCACTTTATTTGATGCTTAAAATATAAAAAAACACTTTTTTTGAAAGCAATGACTTCTTCCTACGCATCCTTTTTTTCGAATCATGTTAATCTGAATGATTTTCAATATTAGAAAAGCTTGGTAGTAGTTCCCTTGTTTATTTACCTGAGTTGAATTCCTATGAACAAAAATGATTTTTTTTTCAAATTCTTTATCCTCCTTTCAAATCTTCCATTCATTCAACTTGATTTAATAGAGTTTTAGATAATTTTTTTTGACCATAAAACTTTTCTCCGACATTGATTGACAAATGGTGAAAGTTAGGTCATTCCATTCTTAGTCCAATTCCAAATTTCTCAAACTCCTATGGATTAGGATACACATGAGAAAATGAATACTATATTCAATTTGAAACTTTTTGCAGCACTCATTAATCAAAAGTCTTTGCCTCTGCATATATTTTTTCTGGTTACTAGGCAAAAAATTATACTGTAACTTGTGTTGAACAAAATGCCCATTTCAAAATGAAATATGAACTTTCGTCATAGAGATGTAAAATCGACAGAAAAAAAACTTTTTCGTATGTTTTTCCGAAATACAACATATAAGTAACAACAAAAACTAGACATGATGATGTTGTGCAAATCTATGGTAATGCGCAGACATAAAAAACCAGTCAGTTGCATATTATTTTGGACGGACGGACAATGCAACTGGATAACAAAAAGTTTCATAGAGATCTCTGTCAAACAAAACGTTTTTAAATAAAGTTTTAATCCTATTAAACTTGATTTGGTGAAAAATGCTGATCCTGAAAGTTGCTTGCCTACAAACAAAATCTAGATACTTTTTTGCTTTTGAATGTTCTAATTGAACTTATTCATAAAATCAACTCTTTGTTCATGGTGAAAAGCTATTTGCTTTTTATTTTTATATTACTTCGATCTATGAAAAATTATGAGATTCAATGAGCAATAAAAATACGTAATGTGAATTCGAATGTTACAAAAATTAAAATATGTATAAGTACGTTATGTTCTGCCAATTATGTATTTTAAACATCGACCGGTATCATAACTCTTTCGAGAGCACAACAATTGTGTGAGCCTGAAAAATCTTCTTTCGCCTTCTTTTCTTGATAGAATGAGTTCAAAAAAAGTCAAAGTAAAAATTCAGGTTCAGAAAATATTTAATTCAGAAACTAAAACCACCAAACTATGTAAATTATAAATTCTATAAAATAATTCATAAGAAATTCGTGTTTTAGGGAATGTCGTATTTCAACTGAGCAGGAATCCTCAAAAATGCAAGCTGTACACGTATGATTTTTTCATTCAGGAGAGTTTTTTTTTGGTGGAACAGGTTGATCGAGTATCGCAATGAACATTCATTTTTACGTAATCTCAATTTTGAGATCAAAGTAACTTCCTAACTTTCATTATAACCATATCGTTCTATTCACCTTGGTATCTATAAGAAAATATTGTTATGAATGTTATTTGGTTTTTAAGAATACTTTTGATCAAAAATATATGAATAGGATTAGAACAGACCAGCGTCTTTTTTAATGTCAAAAACAGACTTTTCTGAAAGGTATGATTCCGATAATTTGAAACATAGTTTTGTCTTTCATTATTTCTCAGACAATGAATTCAGAATATTACGTAACGCTAGATTTATATTTTTTTGGTCAAAGATGCTTGATTGTAGTTTTTGTGAATGCTCATCTAATCTGAGTTTGTTATGACCCCTCAACAGAAAAAAAACGAGTTATTCTGGTTCAACAATTTTTTCAATGTGCAAAATGCATGGTTATGAAAAGATACAATGTACTTTCTCAAGGATTTGTTAACTCACAAGTTCTAAAATGATCAAAACTGTTTCTTAAATGGAAGATAAAAATATGATATCAAAATTTTTGCAGAGTCTTGACATGACATTCCATGAAATTATAATGTGTTGTTTTCTCTTGCCACATGGAAAATCTCGAGTTTTTTCTTTGTATATTATGAAACAAAATGAAAAAGATATATATCAAACAATATTTATTTCATATTGAAATTCTGACAATTGAAAATGTGTGAAATCAAGACGAAAAATTGGGAGGAGCTGCTGAAATGATCTGCTTCTTGACATTTTGTAGGCAAGACAAATGAACGAATGTGAGAAAATGACGACAATAATAGTAATAATAATAAAAATAAAATAATTTATCTCTGTGTTGTTTTTATGACATTTTTGATGTTGCAGTCGTTGTTGACGATGTTGTTATTGTTTTTATTATAGGTTGGTTTAGCTTGTTTATTACTATCATTAATAATATTTATCCAAATCGGATGAATTCGTTCTTTCTCTTTTCCACTGAAAAATAATTTTCATGATCTTCGGTTAGAATATTCCAAACTCACTGGACACATCATCATAAAGAGCTGGGTCGGATCTTCCGAATCTGATGAATTCGTTTTTCCTTTTGCCAAATCGGATGAACTCGTTTTTTCTCTTATCAACTCTGGAAGATTGAGAAATTTTTGATCGGATTTGGAAAAAATTGCGATGGAACTCACTCTCCGCTGCGTTTTCCAAATCGAATGAATTCATTCTTACGTTTGTTGAGGATTGGAAGAGCATCGTCGAGGGTGATATCAGTACGTTGCATTACTTCTTGCAAAGCTCTTTGGACTACACTCATCTCTTCCTGAAATTTTATTAAACTATAGAATTTAAAATTGTGTTAAAACAAACCTCCATGTGGCATAAACGCAAAGCAAGATCTTTTTGCGCTTCAGGGTATGAAGAGGCATCGCATTCAGCTGAGATAGTAGTCACAAATGCAACAAGAATTGCCAGTGAAATGCCAACGAGCATCTTTTTCAGAATAGTGCTCAAACAGCCATCCGAGCCGTTTAAGTAGGCGATGGTGAGTGCCCGCCTATTTTCTATTTTTTCTCGCTCGTTGCTCGCTAGAGCCACACTACCGGCACTTTTATGTTACGCCCACTTTTTTGGATTTATCTCAAGAGAAACATGCAGATAATTCATTCAGAAATGAGCATTTCGAGTGGGAGGATTCTTTCAATCAACATGTAGCAATCTGAAAATTATTAGGATGTATTGCACTTCTGTTGGAATCTACTGTTTTTTTCTAGAAAAAGCTATAAAACAAGACCAGTCATAAAATGAATACCGAAATAACTTTTTCAGCAAAAACATGGAAAGAATGAAGAAAATCATTTTTGGAGTGAAAGATGAAGTTTTGACAGTAGGATGGTGACATAGATGACCTGGAATGCAATTAATCTGAAACTGCAGACTTCTTTTCATGTGCTCGGCTCATAGTTTTGTTGTTATTTTTAAAATATATGTCATGTATAAATGTACATTTAGATGAATTCTGTACAATGAGTATACCAATTTCCTCTCTTGAACAATAAAATAGTTTAATTACTACTATTATTTTATTTTTATCAAGGGAAGAATTTTATTTCTCTTCTCAAAGACAAATTGAAAAACATGTCGGTTTATGAAATTCGCGTACAGTATGAAAATAATGCATTTCAAATTGGTTAAATGAATTGTTGATCTTTAAATTTTTTTTCTTCGAAAATATAGGATAAAACGAATGATGTTTTTCTTATCCTAATTCATTACAACAAAAACAACTAAACTATGCATTTTAAAGTTATTTCATTCCAATAACATTGTGTCGTATTTCAGTGTTAAGAAATGCGTGGTATAGCTCGCACTTGTCTTACGTGGTTTGGTTTATATAAATATTTGATATCAGAATTCGGAACCAATGATTTCGATAAAAATCTCTCATTTCAATGAATTATTCATGAGTTGCAACTTATGCATACGGTAGAGATTGCGTGTATGATGTTCATATGGAAGTAAAATCTAGAGAACTTTTTCGAATATATTTTATTCATACAAATAAATTAGAAAAATATGGGTTCTGACTACTAACGCAGAGAGAGATATATAAATAAAAACCTACTATTTTTTACAATTCAGTGAAATAAGTTTTGAGTGGAATGGAACAGAACTAGTATTTCGAGTAATTTCAGTTAGTATTAATCTACATTATGCAAGGTCACAATATTCAGGCAAAATTTGAGAATTTTTGGCACCAGAAGCATAAATAAGAGAACAAAATAAAAGAATAAATACTAATTAATACTGGCTACATTAATAAGCACAACCACAAAAACACATAGGGGTGAAAAAGAGTTATAATCACAATAAGGTGTTTGTAGACTAGATTCACAAGTTGAACCGATTCTGGCAAGAGTGAAAAGAGAAATAGTGCCTATAAATGTTGAAGTGAATGAAATAACTACACATACTATACAAATTAATAAAAATTTAGATGAAATTGGTCATGTTGTACACTGATGGCAACGTGCGGAATTTGAGCGATGCGTCTGCTCCACATGAGAATAAACGCATGTTCTGATCGATAAATAGTTGTTGTACACCTTGAACTGTTGCTTGACCAACTGAACGAACATTTGATTAATAAAAACATAAGTAATTATTTTACCTTGTCTGAATGAGAATCCTCCTCGTGTTGCATGTTCCCCTGGGAGGGAATACATTAATTGTGGATTTGAATCCGCTGACCATATCTGAAAAACACACAAAATATTTTATATTCTTTGCGTGGTTCAGTATTTACCTTGATGTCTCCTTCACTTGATCCAGCTACAATCAAATCTTGTGAAACATCACTGATCAACGTCTTCACAATATGAGTTGAATCGAAAGCTTTGATAGTATTGCGAAGTTGACGCTGTCGAATATCCCAGAGACAAATCTCACCATGTCGACCACCCGAAACAATTGTCTATAAAAAAATTGGAATGAATGTTATCCTGAACTTTGTTCTAACCTAAAATAAACATTTTATGAATAATAATTGAAAACGTCATACGGTGCCTAGTTGTGAGTTTCTTCTAATCATTTACATAATAACTAATTCTATGAAAAAATGCACTTGACTCAGATTAATGAGATGTATTTATAATTCTTCTAACTTTTATATGAGATCAAGTGGAAAGAACATTATGACTGGGTCCGAATACTTACTTGTTGATTTGGCAGATACATAGCGCAAGTAGCACCTTCGGTATGAGCAACCCAAGTGTGCACAAGCGCACGATTTTGAGGAAGTAAAGTGTCCCAGAGTCCCAAATTATAGTCGAGTGAAGAAGATCCAGCAGTGATAAGAACTGACGAGGAGTGACCCAAAAATCGTACATCGGCTGCTGATTTGTTGTGACATCGTTGACTCTGTAAAATAATAAAATAGTCAATGAACAACTCAAAAAAAAACATTATAAACATACGAAGAAAGGTTTCTTCTGCTCGGTGGCTTGACTGGCTTGCCAAAGACATAACATTCCATCTCCATCAACTGCGGCGAATTTGTTACCATTGCATGAGAAGGAGATTTTGGAAACTTTTGCGTGTTGTCCAGCAACTCGGGCTGTATAGATAACATCTCTTCCACCCCATTTCCAAACTCGGATAGAACCATCAGAAGAACCAGTAACATCTGAATAAAACTATTATTAATTTTTTTCAGCTTAATTGGAACTTACAAAATGGAGCAGTTGGATGAGCATCAATTCGACGAACCCCACCAACACTACGTTTCAATATCTGAAAATAACGATTATTAGTTTTATTTATAACCCCCAAAGCGACAGGACTAAATAGTAAAGAAGACCGAACAGTAACAATCACAATATCTAAAACATGCTAAAAACCTTTTGCAATCCCCGACGGCTACGATCAATAATCCATGGTGTGAGCTGTTAAAATCAATAAATAGATAAAAACCAAAATTTTGATTAGAAAAATTACTAGCTGTAGAATAAAGTCACACTAAACCAAAGAGTCAAACTTACCACGTTGGTGTTTCTTGGATTCGAACTATTTGAAGATTCAGTGAAGATTTGATAATCGTCATTGTCTCGAATAGCGTCGCGTTTCGTATGAATATTGTTCATCTAAAAAAATGAATTTCAGTTGAATGTTTCTAGATACATATTAAAGTCAACTTACATCAAGTTCAGCTCTATTCCACATCCAAGAAGTTGAATCCATCTGATCTTTGAACACATCCGACATGTCCATTTCTTGAAGTTCTCGTCCATTGGAAACAACAACCATTCCGCCAGCATGTTCTTGATTGCAGGCAAATGCAACAATCGGTTCATTGTCTTTTTGAATGATTTTGTAAGCTTCTGGTAGTGTTGTAACTTCGATTCCAGCCATCATATCTGCTCGATCTGGTCCATTCTCCATAAGACATTGTCGTGCAAAAATGTATCGAATGAACAAATTTTGCAAATGATCCTCTCTGACCAAAAATGCCCATAGTCTCTGGATTGGTTGAATCTTACGATCTTCTGATTCGAAAGGAGTATTGTTTTTCTTCACAATCACAGAATATTTTCTAGAACAAAAAAATTACGGATTGTCTACAAAAATATGACCTACTTCATTGATGCTGCCAAATGTTGGTCAGACATATCCAGAAGCATATCAGGAAGGAGATCAGTTGGAATTCCACCAGAATAGTTTTTCAACACTTGATGTTGTTGATGGACCCAGGAATCCAGCAATCTGAGAACCGCTTCGACACGAGGTGCAATACCAGGAATATCTGAAAGCATCCCGATTTCATATATAAATTTAGAAAAAATCATACCATTTGGATCATATCCAGCAAGAATCAAAAACTGTTTCAAACGTTGTAATTGTTGTTCAATCAACGCCAAGCGAAGAAGTTGCCAAGCAAATGAATTTGGTGTCGCGTTTTCACATTTCAAAACATCCTCGTCATCTTCATCTGTTTCAAATCCATCATCATGATCTTCCTCGTCCGAATCATAGTTGATTCCCATGTCTTCAGCTCCAGGAACATGTGGCTAAACGGAAAACAGGTTTACTACCGTTTTGTGAAATGAAACGCTTACCCTTTCAGCAAATAACTGTACAATATTTTTATGTGGTGGTACCCATCTAGTGATCGTTTGTTCATTGACTGGAGAATGTTGAACATGAGGTGATGTTGGAACTGAATCAGGGCCAAATACGCGAAGATTTAAACGAGAACGTAGAGTACTCCCATCAACAGGTTCACTTTCTGATGTTTTCTTGACTCTCGGAGCAGTTGGTCCTGAATAAATAATTGAATTAGCCGAAGGGATAACAGAAACTTTAAAACTTAAATTGTGAAATAAACCGTTTACTCACTTGGAGGCCTAGATGGTGGTACTGTCTTGAAACGTTTCTCTCCTCCACCTCCGAATATCAAGCCAAATTTGACTGGGTCAATCTCATGAGCGCTCAACCTGTACAACCATCTCGAATCATATGCAGCTAATGCGAAACAGAACAATGACCTGAAAAATGACGGATTTATCACAGATATATTAATTGATAAACATACATTGTGATTGCCACAAAACTCTCCGTGATCAACAAACGCAAATGGGGAGCTTCGTCATCTTTTTCGCGTGTTAGAAGAGCGACAAGCGACTCAACTCCTGGCCATTTCACTGGGGATGTTGTTACTCGTAAGTCAGACGTTGAATATGATGTCAATCGGGATCTTCTTGTCAACACACCCGGTCTTCCATCAAAACGATGTGGATTATTGAAAATCTGATCAACATCGCACAATGATTGATATAGACAGGAAGAGAGTCCTTGACTCAAATTGTACAACATATAGCATTTTTGTAAACCGTTCGTCATATCTGGCACATTTTGCATTTCACACACAGTTCTCAACAAATCCGAGCATTGATTCTCGATGAATGCAAGAGGGGATGACACGAACATTTTTGTGGATGATACAGATGCTTCGAGAAGTGGGAATGTATTCATATCAGGAACTGGTTCTGTAATAAAATAAATTGTTCGATAACTATGTATACTCGTTATATATTTTTCTCACCGTTAAGTTGTTGGAATCCAGTATCTTTTTGAACATCAAGCAACAATAAGAGAAGTTCCATTAAAGCAGAAGTGAGACGATGATTTTGCGCAGAATGTAAGGCACAGAAAGAAGTGAACGATCGAAGAAGTTTTTGGTTTGCGGTGAGCCATTTTCTTCGTTTTGAGCAAAGTTTCAAACGTGAAAGCATTTCATTGCGATCATTTTTCAAAGCTTGATGCAATGTTGTCGCACCGCTGCAAAAAAAGTCATGTTCGTAAAAAGCTAGTAGTTTTATGTGAACTCACTTTTCATCCATCGAATTGTCAACCAATGAATCGTCTTCATTGTAATTCTCATTTTCATCTGGATTAATATTCACACGATAATCACAATTGCCTTTCAAAACTTCCACTTCTTTCTCAAGCCAATTAAACAACTGATATCTCAACTGCCCACCATCAACTTCAAAACCACTTGCTAATGTAGACAATTCTTCAGTCAAAATTCGAAGAGATGCAACAAACTTCATGTGCTGAGCAAGAATATCAATATTTCCCAAAAGTCGACTCATCGGATCATTAGTGTTCTGAAAGAAAGAAAATGAATTTGCTTGGAAATTTCTAATGAATACTCACAATTTCGAGATTCGTATCAAAAGTCATTTGCCGCTGTTCGACAACTCCTGCTGCTTCTTCTACTTTTGATGTTTCTTCATCTTTTGTTTCTTCTGCCTCCTCTTCATCATCACTCCAATCCAAACTCAATTCATCTTTCTCAACTACATCTGTTGGTGCACTCCAATCAACATTTTCAACAGTTTCAAGGACTACTGGTTCAGAAGATTGCTAAAAACAATTTCTTTACATGTTTAACTCAGCTCATGTTTACTTACATTCCCGCCAAGAAGAATTTTGAGCGCCTCGTCATAATCTTGTACCATACTAATTCGTTTTGGAAGTCGACTTAATACATCAAGAGATAACATTGGACAACCTCTTGCCATATGTTCAGCAGCTGTTCGGAAGAAAAGACGACGTTCCGGTGGTGTTACAATATTCTCCAATTGTTTACCGACGGCCAAGAATTTTTCAGTGGATCCAACTTGAGCTCCAGCATCAGTCAATCTTTGACGAACCACTAATGGATGTTTTCTCAAGTATGAGTAGAAGTTGAAAATATCTGACAAGCTTGTGGTTGATCTAGTTGAATGAGCTTCTTGAACAAGTGTGTGAGCTGCTCGAGTGTAGTCTTTCAACATCCAGAAAGCCATGGATCTTTCGAATGGTTCCTTAGAAGCGTGTACACTTAATGTTGCATCGTCATCTGTTTTTCCACGTTGCTGTTCAAATTCCTCCGGTGACATTCCTAATACTTCTCTGCAAAAAAAAAACAATAAAAATGTTCTGACTCATTATTTCTAATAAACTAACCTGCAGAGAATCTCTTTGATCATCGCTTGTTGCTCTTCATAATCAATCTCATAAAGTCGTAAAACAACCAAAGCCAGCTGAAGATCTTTGCATTTTGCGAGAATCGTTTGAATCGCATCTTTCAAACTTCCACTCAACAAGAAAAACGCGGCGGCGTGTTGGAATCGTTGCTTGGACATGAGCACAAACGCATTTTTCGCGGCTACTTTTTTCCAGTGTGTCGAGTTGAAGTCATTCATAAAGAAGTCAGACATCATTTGGTTTCGAGAAGATTTGAATAAATGCGTCAAAACATTCTTTTTTCGAAGTGCCAGATAGAATAATGAAGCGTCCATTGGATCTTGATTTTGTTGATATGCAGCTTTAGCCAATTTTTCAACGCAAATCTTTAAACTTCCAGTATTTTTGAGCCACCATGCAATACCAAGGCTTCTCAATTCCTCCCAAGTTGGGTTCGATTTCTGCATTCCTGGTACGGCATTCAATAACTCGGTCTCAGTTTCGGAATGTTGAGCCCAGATGATATGAGAGAAGGAGAGTCCAGATTTCTTCAATTCCATACGTTGCTTGATTGGCAAGCAAACTAGTAGATATTCATGTTGTTTCATAGCCATCAAATAACGTAGTCCACATTCGTCGACGGTTTCAACACCAGCCGCAGCAGTCGCATATCCACCAGCAGTTGCATCACCCAAAACTGATTGTACAACAGGTTGCATTGCTGCATTTGCTTGGGCCAACTTGTCAATAACATCGCTAGTGAAGTGACTCAACGTATCAGCAATAGCAAGAAGATGCATTTGATCGACACTTGACAATCCCGGAAGATGTGTATGAGTTAGCAGCTCCGTCAATTTACGATAATGTTTAGCAGTGAAAACGGTTGAAACAATTTTCTCTTGTTTAACAACATCACTTCCAACTGATTGAAGTCTTGAACGACCACTCGAGCTGTTATCATCCTTCAACATATCATCAAGATCTTCTTGAACAGTGTCATCCTCGAAAAGATCAGCATATCCATTTGATTCCTTTGACATAACACCTTCTGTCTTCTCTCCAGATCCTTCATTATCTTTATCGGCAGCAAGAAGTGCATATAATGGAAGAGGTGGAATATCATCAATCTCATCATAATCCATAGAATCATCATCGATTTTTGAAATGATATCAGTTTTCATGTTCAAATCATCCCCATCAACGGTGGACATTCTACGAATTGAAGCAGCTCTTGACAATGGATTATGAACGGTGACTTGTCGTTGTTTGAGTGAGCTCAATACGTGAAGAAGGATGGCTTTGACTCGTTTTTGTTTTCCTGCATTCAACAAGACAATCAACTGCTTAGGGTGATATTGTGGGAGGATTGGAGAGCACAAATGAGCAGCTTCAAAAACACCCTCACTTTGCAACATATCCACAACAGTTTGAGATTCACTTTCTTTGTGATGTGTTCTGAAATATGATTAAAATTATTGCTTAGTTTCAAAACAAAACTTACTTATGGATTGTTGTAACAAGATCCAAAAACACACGACTTCTACTTGTAGCCATTGCTTCTTTTTTCTTGGTGACTTGATCAAGCATCGAATGTGATGTCGAAACAGGTAGACTAACAATTTGTGGATTTGTTGAGCGTCGACTGAAAAAATATATAATTTCATCTAGTGGAAATTCGCAAAAATGCTTACGCTAGTTCTGTATTCGTCACTTCTTTCTCTTTCTGTTCATCCGGAGAGAAATTCCATTGATTATACACTCTCATCTCACTCTGCATTCCAACAATCAATATACCATCTCGAGCCCAGCTCAATGTTGTTGGGATTGGTGGAAGTCCATCAGCCGAATCGAGCGTCAATACACGACAACAAACCCAACGAGTCTGTAAAAATCAAGATTTATTTGGATAAGTTGAAGAGGTACACCTACCAATCTACTGTGTGGTTGCATATTGGGTAGAAGAGATGAAGCTTTTCTCAGTGAAGGACGCCTTAAACTTGTTTCACTTTCTTTCATGAATGTGACATTTTGTTGGGCTGGATCCTGTGATACTTGAGTATAGATGTAGATTTTTGAACCCATTCCAACTGTCAACATATGTGATCCATCTTCGGTTGAAACCCAGTCGAGTCGAACCATCTCATCAAGTTTAGCTAAAAAAAAATCAAATGAATTATTCATAGGTTATAAATTGATCAGAAGAATTTCACAACATTCTACCACCACCACCACCATCATCACTCAATTCAGTTACTACACCGATCTAATTCCAGTAAATTAGTACGCACTTTCATAGTTTTTGTCCATCGAGGTCGGTGAATGCGACATTGCTCGAAGTAGCTCCATGGATGGTCCTCTGGTCAGGACTGTGTTGAGACCTGAACATACGGAAACTTAAATTGTGAATCAAAACCACACAGAACACAAATAAACATGCATGATTAGAGGTGAACAAAGGACGGGGTTATTAACAAAAGACAACATGTTAAAGACCACACCACGACGGAAACTGGATCGCAAACGATGAAAAGTATTTTCCGTACGTTGTTGGAATGATTGAACAAGTTCCGAGTTGGCTTCCGGGCGACGATTGTATAGCGACATATCGACAACAACTCTGAAATAAGAATTATTTTCATCGATAAATGTTAATTTTATCATTCACGGTTTTGGTGTGGCATGAATTTTATTCTGACGAATAGTGAACGAATCTTCCCGAAGCCATTCAACTCCACCAGATGATTCACACTCGAAAACCGATACTTCGAGAGTTTCCACATTTTGAGTTCCACATCCAGCACTTTCATATGCACAAGCAATCCTTCCACTATGAGCAGCACTGATTCCATAAACACCGCCTTCAATTCCAAGTTCACTCGGTTTATTGTCACTGATCATGTTCCATTCACACCATTCATACGATTCAGGTCCTGTTCCGTTCGGTATTTCTACACATCTCCAGAATCTGATCGAATCATCGGTGTCCGAAGAAATGAGGACGTATGGAGTTTCACATGCTGGATAAAGTGAGGATGATGACAAATGTCCGGCGGCTGGTGTAACGTTGGTGATTTTGGTTCCAGATGGGAGTGGGAACGTTTGTCGGCATACAAGTGTTGCTTCGAAGTTGATTTTTGCCATCGATGGCGCCATTGGACTGGCTGGTCGTAAGAAGCCTTTCTCATCCGGCAATATTTCGGTGTCAAAGTTTGGAATTGGTTGTGGTTGCTGTGAAGATACTGTCAACATGTACATAAGCATCCTGAAAGTCGACAACAATGTATAAAAGTTTTTTTTGTGTGATTAACTTACATGTCTTGATTATCACAATTACCGACCATGACAATGAAATATTTGTCATTGAAAGCTGAAGATTTACTTCGATCAATGACAGAGCTCAACGGTGCTGTATCATCAACTGATGGCTCTTCTGGAATTACCATTCGCGCTTGGAAAACATGGAGGAACGAAAGCTTCAATCCTTTCTGTAAAAATTCATTTTTTTTTCAAGGTATTTAGAATTTTGTTATTTACCAGAGTGTTGTCCTCAATTTGACCGATTTCAAGAACACATCCAGGTTTAGCTGTAGATTGTGTGGAGACAACATTGAAGTCTTTGATAAATGATGGGGCAAACATTCCACGCGGTGACGGTGTGCGAAGCGTTCGTTCACTGAAACGGGTATAGGGTTTGGTAAGAGTACTACTTTAACTGTTTTCTCTAAATTCGAAAAACTCACGGATCGTCATCATCGAGATAACCTGATTTGTTGAAGGCAGCATCGGCGTTGGAAAGTTCGGCGAGTAATCCACGAGCGTCAACAACAGCCTGATAAATGATCAACTTCTCTCCATCGCTTGAAATGAACAACGAAGACGGTGAATTGCAAACTGTTCCTAATGTACAACTTGGCAAAATAGCTGGTACCCAACCAAGTGTTGAAAATCCATCACGTGAAGCACTGGCTACTCTGGCTAGTTCTTTGACTCCTCCACTTTTACACAAAGGTCCAACAGGTGAAATTTTCCATAGAATCACTTCCGATAAGAAATCCATCTGAAACAAAGTTCATTATAAAGTTTCATTTTGAGAATCAAGTAATTACCGATGGATTGACTACTGAATCAGAGGATTCAAAGCGAGAAGTTGTCAATAACAGTGGAAGAACTGGGTGCGCAATGACTTGTCTGATTTTGAATCGATGTCCACACATTCTCGAAATATGGGTCATGTTCAGAACTTGGGAGAAGCAACTTTTCTCATCAACCGCCATATGCCACAGATTGAGAGTTCCATTGTCGTGTGAAGTCAAAACGTGGATAGTGTTTGAAACAGTTCTGTCAAGCAGTTTCTCTTGTATCAATTCTGTAAATCATCAATTTTTGATTCATAGAAAGTTGAAATGATTTTATAAAACTCACCACTCTCCTTCTCATCGAGATCATTCCGAAGAACATCAATGTAGATTGGTTCATGTGGATTGAACGTGTTCAACGTTGAGTGAAGAGATGCTGAATCACTGTGTGGAAGTGCTCCAGGAAGTCTTGAACTGTATGAAACAACCGGTTGACGGTATTGATCATCTAACCATTCAACGGTCCAAGTGAGAAGACTTCCATCGACAGGGTGGATGGTGAACAGGACATCATTCGTTTTACTCCATTGACGCAACAAAATCTCTAATTTCACATCGAGTATATCCTTAGACGATGGTGCATCCTGAAATGATTTTATGATAATTTCAATTAGACGATGAGACTCTTTCAAATTTTGATACATAAAGAAAATACTAACCGAACAAACACTTCCACCATGTGCACTATCAGGTCGATCCGTGATACCATTAGCATGACCATTTGGTTGAGGGCTTGCTTCCTTTTCCGGAGTACCTACCAATGATTGGGCTAATCGATGATTCTCAGTTTCCATCAAAACTGCTTCAGCTAACAATTTCTCAGCACCAACACTAAAAACCAACTCCTTATTGTTCAACCAATGAACACATAATGGTTTTGCTTTACTCGTGCTGTCCATTGGAGGTACAAGAAGACAGTCTGTAAATTCGTGAGTTTATGACCGTCTGAGCAAAAAAAAATACTCACCATTTTCTGCATTTACAGTAGCTGCCAAATAGAACTGTGTCTCAGTGTGTTCACCATTAGATGGCTGGAAATCTGAAGTTGAAGGGCTTTTCCCGATTTGTGCTCGAAGTCCGATTGCCGTGTCTTCTGTTTTTCGTTTTTTCTCAGGCCTGAATTCAGAAATTTAAGGTATGTTGGATTTGGGGTTAGTTGCTTACAAAATAGATTTGAGCTTGTTGATGATTTTGTTCTTCGTTTTCTTCACTCTGATGTGTTTTCCAAGAAACTTTTTCGTTTTCTGTTTGTCCCACAACGGTTCACCGCCACCTTCTCCGGTCAAATCGATAATCGACATTTCTGGAGGAGGAGCTTCTCTCCAAATTCTCGAAGTATTATCTTCACACCAAGAAATCAACGTTGCAAATATACACTTCTTTGGCATGTATCTTCCAGTTTTTCTCCATTCGAATCCACAAACTGGTGACGGATGTGACAAGCTGAGAAATGAGAAGGCAATTTCACAAGGATCGGTGAAGTCTTGATAGAATAACTTGATAACACAGTCATTCTCTCCACAAGCAGCCAAATATGAGCCATCTGGTGAGTATTTGATGAATTTTGGTTTGCTGGGTAGTGCGATACTCCAAATTTGTTCCCATGTTTGTGTTTCATGAACATCCTAAAATATGAGATTTGAAAATTGGTTGATTGATGATTTCACATCACAACAGCACTACAATATGGATTGAAGAAGAGATTTTTGGTATAAAAGAGAAGTGGAAATGTATTTTTTGGGTTAAAAAAATAAGTGTATCGTATGTATGTGTGCGTGATGGGAGATAAATAAAAAAGTGATTGACCTCTTCAGCAATGCAGAACATAACAGGTGCACTAGAACCAGGACGATTCATGCAACTCACGCTTCGATGTTGATAAATCATCAATTCTTTTCCAATCACAAATAACATTCGCATTCCTAGGAAAAAAAAAGTGTAATGGAAAGTCCAAAAATCTGTGAGGTTCTTCAGAACTTTCTCATAGATTTTGGGAATTTGTTATTTAGGTTAAACTCACCTTCCATTGTCCACAAAACTGAACCAATATTGCCTTTGAGCTTGAAATTGTGTGTTTCAACCCATGTGAATTGGAAAATTGCACTTCTAAGTTTTGATTTATCTATACCCGAACTTGTCGCTTCCAAAATACGAACAATATCTCCATAAGTGACAGCAATCTGAAACATTTTCAATTGAAAACATCAAAGAATTGTTACAGAAAATTCTCACCTTTCCAGTTTCCTGACAACAATTAATACTTGTCACTAGAAGATGTCTCTGAACTTCTGGAATGATCTGAACACGATTGAAGTCTGAATCCAGAATGACGACATCTGATCCAACTGCGCATGCCTGAAATCGTCTCATAAGTATCTCAATCTACCTGGAAAACAAAAAAAAACAACTTACTGTGAATGTAAGACCTTCAATATTTCCTATAGCATACACATTTTCGCCTTCATTCAGCGCCCCGGTGATAACTTGATGAGCATTCATGAAGGCCAAAGCCTGAAATAAAATCAATAATTGATAAATCAAAAAAAGAGTAATAGTCAGGAAGTGAACATAGTAGAGAAAAACTTTCTATAAATAAACAAACAACTAAGTTGAATGAAATATATGAGTCATTGTGGTTTCTGTATAGAAAAACACAAAAAATCAATGGATGTAGTCGATCAATGATAAAAAACCAAAAAAAATGTCGTGATAATTAATGTCAGATGAGCAAACAAGAGCAGAACGATAAAATTGTGAAAAAGGGCAAGGTTGGTCTTTTAAACGTTAACGACTTCTAGTGGGCGATGGGTAGAGTAAATTTGTCATACCATAAGATAATTTTTTTCTTAATAGCTGCAAAAAAAATTGAAAACTATTTTTTTCGAAACTGGAATTAAAAAAAAACTTTTTTTGAATGTGATACAAAAAAAGAGAAAAAAAATCAGTGTTTCTTTTCTTGATTTGATTATTTTTCTGGACGTTTTTCGTTAGAAATTTAGAGAACCTGTTTAGTTTTTCCAACAAAATAACCACGAGTATCATACAAGATAGCTACGGTACGTGTGAAAATAAAGAAGGACAACACATGATGCGATTTATCAATCACAAACAAAAGGAAGGAAAACTTTGAATATTTTTCGTTTGTGAAAAAAGAGAAAAACAATTTGATGAGAATGAAAACACATAACAAAACAATTCAAATTTCCATAAAATTTATGTGAAAATATATTAAAAATGTTATCAATTGTATCATAGAACACTATCCGATTAATGAATAATTCATAACTGACGAATAAACATTCAATAACAAACAGTCAACAGGTCACACAAAAAAACAATTGATATTGTTATTTATTTGTTGGTTCAAACAAACATTGGTTCATAAACCCGAAAAAGGTTAGTAATATATTGACAAGAGAAAAGAATAGCTCGCAGGGACTCCATGCGAGACCCATTCATCTTTTTTTCTCTATCACTCTCTCTTGTGTTTTCATTTCTCTCTTTTTTCTCTGCCTCTTCCCTTCCCCCTTTTTTCAATCGTTTGCCGTTTATGAAAGAAAGGAAGAAATATGGCTAGAGATACCTTTTTTTTCCTATTATTCTTGAATTTTTGGAACGAAAATGAAAGAATTGCTAACGCCTTCATATGACATGATGTCATTCACAAGTTCTCCATGAAAATTGACTCTATTTCTATTCAAAATTACATTCTACATCGATAGAAAATTATGCAAATAGCATTACAAAAAAAATTTCATTATTACTCTGAAAATTTATGGAAACAATCTCAAATTTCAGAGCGTAAAATGGAGAAATACACTTAGCAAAGAACAAAAGCTTTTTGAACATTTTTGATAAACAAGGTTTAGTTTTTCTTTAGTATTAAAACGAAAAAACTCGTGAAACTTAAACAATTTTTCTATAAAAACATTAAGTTTGTCAGAAAAAAACGAAAACGATTGAGAAAATGGTATTTTATATTAAAAAATCTCACCACAGCAAAACAAATTGTGCTGAATTGAATCTGTTAGAATAAGATGAGATGTGGAAGACCTTCTCAATTTTCAGTTGGGAAAATTGAGGGTTTTCAGACGATTTGAAGATGAATTTGATTCACTTAACATTCAAGCATCATTGCGAAATGTCAAGGAAATTCTGACACAAGCAAAACAAAGGCCCCACCCCACTCAACTAGATACATGATTTTTCCTAGAACGTGGTTATGGAGTTACTAACCTTGATTTTTGTGGGCCTTAACGAAAAAATAACAATTTCTGTAAGTGACAACTTTTTTGTGTTGACAATAAACAAAAAAACTGTCTGAAAATACCTTTCAGTATCCAAAAATACAATTATCACAACAAATACACATTTTTGTGAACAAACAATGCTTATCAAGAAATTTAGAAAAAATGCAATTTTGATAATAATAATAATTATATTTTGCCAACCCCTCGTAGGCGTCTCAAATGTATTGCCCGATTCATAGCTGTTTATTTCTCATGCACATTATGATCGATTTTGAATAAATTATTATAACGATCATTTTTACGATTGTATTGTATACTGTATACTGTATAGTTCCAAAACGATGAACAAGATTTCTATCAGAAACGAACGACAAGGTCATTTCACGACGAGAAACAATATCTTGATCTGAAAATTTTTTGAAACAATAATAAATTCCTACAAAACGTTTCATTTCATTTCCTTTCAAAAAATACAACAGTTAAAAGCGTTTGAATTATCTTTGTCAAACGGAAGCAATTAAATTTTAATGAATTTGAACATCATCAGACAAAATAATGAACTTAGTTGGTTACAAGAATTAAAAAAAAAAAGAACAAGTTGAAAATGGTAAAATCAGCATTGGGAAAATGATTATATGATGAAATAGAACAAGAAAGGGCCAAGACATGAACAGTAAATGAGCTGGAAGTATCAAGAAAAAAGAGCACATCTAGTATATGCACATGCCGCATTAAAAAGAATAATTTGAAGAGAAATAATTAAAATTCACATGATTGGTGAAGACCAGAAAAAATAGATAAAACGTGACACTTTCCGTTTTTTTGTATGGAGTAAAAAAAATAAACTATGACTACTATGTATATGTATAAAAACAGTCAGCCGGATTAAAAATAGGAGTGGTTGATAGTGGAAAAAAGGATCACAAATAAATCAAATGGTTGTGATTTTGCATGGTTAAAATACAGTACAGAACATTTTTAACATGATTGATTAGGAGGTTATTCACCATTTATCAATTCCTGGAAGACCACCAGAACGATCGGTCAATTGATGAGCATCTCCCATCAGATTGCTGAAGTTTGCACGATCCATAACAGAGACAAGTGGGTTGGCCAAATATCCTGGAGCTGCGCCTGGTGGAGCACTCATTCTGATTTGATGAAGACGTTTGTTGTAGTATTCGCGGATTTTCTCAACGACTGAATCATCACCAGTTATGTTTTGATAATGAACTTTGTGCTCGCGGCAGAAGTCATTGACGAGCTCGTGAGTTTTCTCAAGATCCATTCCAATCTTTTTCGAAATAATGGCCAGATGTTGTTGATATTGTTGATGTTGCTGAAAGTCAATAAATCACACAACTTCAAAAAAAAACTTCAACTTACTCTGAGCATGTATTGTCTATGCATTTCTGGATAATTATTCCAGCCCGAAGCAGTCGAGTAAGCATGCGATTGAGCTTGTGATTGTTGGCTCTGTTGTTGTTGTTGTTGTTGTTGTTGTTGTTGTTGAGTTGCCGCTGCCGCTGCCAATTGAGATTGTTGCTGAGCTTGTTGTTGTGCTTGTTGTTGTGCTTGTTGTTGAACTTGCTGTTGTTGCTGTTGAAGTTGAGATTGCATGTTCAATGGAGTAATGAAGCTCATTGATTGCGAGTTGAGATTGTTGGTAAGATTGGCTACTGAAGCATTCCATTGTTCATCCGAGCTTGACCAGTTGTTTGAAAGTCCAGTGAGACCAGCAAGAAGATCGTTGGCTGAAAAATATTGATTTTCATGTTTAGTTTTATTTCAATAAACTCACTGAAAAGACTGCTACGATCTTCGGTACCAAGACGTTTCAATGGATGGAATGACTCAGTAATTGCAGAAAGCGATTCTGACCATGACCATGGATTACCAGTGTTAGAAGAGTCAGCAGAGCATCCATTAACAACTGTTCCATTAGGACGAGTTCCAATTGGAGCATGACGAGCAGGTGAGCTGCTTCCTTGGTTCGATGTTGATGGTTTATTAACTGGCGATCCTGGAGCACGACTTCCCGGTGAGATTGGGCGTGATGGTGGTGGTGCTGGATTGCTTGGTGGTGTTTGTTGTGGTTGTGGAACTGGATTTGGTGTTGTTGTTTGGGCACTAGATTGTGGTCGAGTGCCAATAACTCCTGGTACTGGTTTTGTTGGTTCGACTGGTGCGATTGGTGCAACTTTGACGATTTGTGGTGCTGGTGGTGGTTTTGGAACTGAGATTTTTGAAAGAGACGACAATGGTTTTCCACCTTTGATAGCTTCGATTTGTGTTTCGTGATCAATTTTGGTGGTTTCAATCGACTTCTTGATCTCTTCAATGATGTTTGACCACTCATCGCGAGATTGGATGCAAAGACTGACTTCATTAGCAGAACGTGCTCTACAAAAAAAAGATTAAAATGACTTTCCTGTTTAAATTTTAGTTATTTTTTACCTGCTGTTAGCAGCATCTTCCATCTCCTTCATCTTCTTTTTAGCGTCAACCATTGCTCTATCCAACAAAGAAAGTCCGGCATCAAGTTGATGCTGAAGAAGTGCAATCTCACTTTTCTTGGCTCTCTCTTGATGTGACGACGAGACTTGTGAAAGTTGATTGACTTTGTTCTTCTCGACAGCCAATTCTTCTTTAAGCTTTTTGACTTCGCGAACTTTTTCTTCCATCTGAGAAACTTGTCCCTTGAAGTCATGTTCTCGATTGTTGAAATCGTTCTGAAGATGTCGCTTTTGTTCTTGAAGTTGTTGCACTTCTCGCTTAGATTTCTGAGCATCATCGCTTGCACGCTTTTGAACACCTTGAAGTTCTTTCTGGATTTGTTTCTGCTTCTCAACCACATCGTCCTTTTCAGATCTAAAAATTATTTCAAATAGTTTGAATATTTCTAAACGCTGATTTAAACTTACTGAAGAGCAGTGACGCGAGTCTCCAAAGTTTTGACCAACTTATTTTTCTCCTTAACATCTTTATTCAACTGATTGTTCCGCTCTTTCTCTTGATTATGTTGAGTTTTGAATTGCTTCAATTCGTCTCGAAGTTGCTTCTCGTTCTTCTTGTGTCTCATTTCGAGATCTTCGTTCATTTTTTGGAAGTCTTTCAATTTTCTTTCGTAGTCGGCAATTTTCGCATTAACAGCATGAGCACCTTTGATAAGACGATCAACATCATCTTGGTCAAGGAACATATATTGTTGAAGAGTTTTCTTGTAATTATCAAACTTCTCGACTTGTTTGGTCATCACAATCATCTCTTTATGCTCTTCGTTCATCAACTTGGCATACAATGAAGCGAAATCATCTTCTCCAAAGTCTTCAGTGAGTGTTGGGCTTTCTGGTCGATACTTCTCTTCATTATCAATGTAAGCGATTCCAGCAACTTTGGAAATATCACGAAGAGCAGATCTCAAAACATCATCAGCTTGATTTTTAGCAATGATAATCATAAATTCTTCAGCTTTGTTGATAATTCGACGAGTGTTCATCAAATTCATCGCAACAGTTGACAACGCATTAATGACTTGATTTGAATCCGGTCCACCATATTCCCCAAAGTTGAATGTTGGAATAACGGTTTGTTGTGCAAATCCAGGTGGAATCATTGATTCCGGATCTGGAGAAGATGATGAGGACATGTCGTATTTCACAGTCTCTTGATGCTTTGGAACATGGGATTGCTTGTTATTATGCACTTTCTGGATTGGTTTTTGTGCTCCTCCTTTTTGCATTTGGCTCTTTCCATCCTTCAAAATTGGACTAGAGTTCTTGTTTGTTTCCTCAGTTTGCACTTCAGAATCACACATCGATGGATAGCTTTTTTCCTTCACGCAACATTCGCAAACCATATCCAAACGTGTTCTCTTTGGCTTCAAGCACCCGTCATTTTGACGATCGTTGGATTCATTCGATGAAATCGATTCACGATCAGAAGAATCACTTTCCAGCTGTAAGAAAAAAATATATTAAAACTCAAATTCCAAAAAAAAAACGCACAACTAAGTCACTTACGAATTTCTCCATTCCACCAAGAGCATCCCAGAACAATCTGATTTTAGCATCAAGGAAGCTTGCTTCTCGATCAATAATTGCAGCTCGTGCAGCAGCACGGTTGTTCTCCCACAACGATGCAAGTTCCCATTCCATCATTTCAAATGGCATTTCAACACCTTTTGTCATTGCTGATCTTCTCATGAATTCGTAGGCGTCGTTGACAGCTTTCTTGATGATTGTTTGACGTTGCATCTCAACTTCGAATGCACTTTCAGCGAAGACTCTTAATTGAGACATGTTATAAAGTAGTTTCCTTCTTCCATCTTTGACATCCGGATAGTTCACCATTCTCATTTGATCCGTCATGTATCTGTAAAGACTATACAATCGGGTACTGTGGTGTAAAATCCGGAGCAAATCAAGTGTCAAGTAAAGTTGGGGGTTAGCAAAAGAAATCTTACTTCATAACATAGCTGTCTCGCTCGTGAACCGACATTTCACCATCGCGATTGAAATAGCCAGCAGCATCTGCGATGAATTCGTCTTCCGATTTCGAACGACGAGCCCACGAAACTGGTCCACGTGAACTGAGGAAACGCTGAAAACATATATATTGAACACCTCATTCAACCTATTGATGAATTGAACATACATCGTTGAATGTTCCTTTATAAGTGAACTTGAATCCTGACTGAGTTGAAGCATTTTCTGTTGCAGCTTTTGCTCCAGGACCATTGGTTGCAGGCCCTTTGAAAGGCTGACTTCTAATACCCATTTGTTTTTGTTGTGGCTTTTGTGTTTGAGAAACAGTCTTGGCATTTTCAGTCTTGACAGCATTGTTTGTTGTGACCTTTTGTTGATGGTTTGGTGTTGGAGCTCTAGGCTTGATGTTCTTCTTCTTATTCTTCCCGCCCTTGTTCTTGCCATGATTGTTGGATGTGAGTGCCATACGAAGAGCAGTTTGATTGCTGACAGCATCGTTATCGTCGTTAGTCTCTTTCTTTTGAGCTGAAAAATTATATTGATCTATTTATTCAGTGCTATAGAAGCTCTCACTTTCAATACGCTGAATTGATTCAGCTAACTTTCTCTCAATGAAAGTTCTTTTCTGATCTTCCAATTTCCGACGGCAGTCAGCATCTTTGTCCTTGCAAAACTTCAATCCTTGAGAGTTCGCTTCGATCGCGAGATCGATTTTTCCTCGTCTAAACTGCATTTCAGCAAGATCGATCCAACTTTGGACTGTCTTGCGAAACTCATCAATTCCACTGAAAAAAAAACGATTTTATGAATTATTTGATTTTATTCTGCCACAACTTACACGATGTTCTTTGGTGGATCAGCTTTGACCGTTACTTCCAAAACAACACGATCATCTTTGATGTATCCTTGACTCTCATCCAAGATATCAGCCCAAGTCATGAAGCAGGAGTATCCCCAATCATTTTCCTTCGCTGTGTAGATGTGATTCGTTTTCCTGGTGAAGTGTGGTACACCAGGTTTTTGCGAAATTAACCGTAATTCCGCAGCTGCTTGACACGACCATGCACTGCAAAAAAAATATTGAAATCAAATAAAAGCAGGAAGGTAACTTACTCAGAGTATGCTTCAGGGCAACATTGAAGAAAGAAACCCAAACATTTTTGTGTTCCCTTTTTCTGTACAACATGTTGACGGGGCATCACCATAATTCTCCTGAATGAAGGCATGATTAATGAATGAATGGGTGAGTGAATAATAGCTTCCAAGCAAACAATTGTGATAGAGCAAAACATTTGTTCCCCCAACTGTACAATGTTTTTCATCAAAAAATTATTTTCTATATTTTTATTACACTAACCAAAATGTTGAGTCTAGAATATCCAAAAATTTTGCTGGTTTTGTTGTTATTACAAAAAATAATTTTGTTTTTTTTCTCTAGACAATTTTGTAAATGAGGAATACCAACTTTACAATCTGTGTTCAATTTAAAGGGACGAAATGCGTTCAAAATGTGAGAAATAATTTCAAGTTGGAATCCCTCTACATGACACAAAAGACGGGTCTTGGCAAGAAAACAAAACAATTATGAAATTTCGAAGACAGTAGCCTAGAGACCTAGAAAAAATTTGGATTCTTCGTCCCTTCCCCTATTTCTATGATTCTTTTATAGCATGCTCGCGTTGAGTTATAAAAGTCTTGGTTATAAATTTCGAATTAATATATATTTTCTTTTTTTAGCCCGCAATTTTTTCCAGAGTCCGATTGCTTTGCAGCCGTGGAAAACTTGGAGTTTTTTTTTTCTATCCGTACCATGACACATTTTGAATACGTTTTGTTGGACCACGAACTGTATCCCCCATGTTTCGAAAGTTTTGAATCATGAGACGAAGTGTTCCTTCCGAGCACGACGGATCATCGACGGAAGATGCTGAAATACGGTATTTTTCAAGATTATTTTCTGCAAAAAAATATTGTGTTGTATAAAACATACGATCGACTAATAACGGTCCAAATTCTTGCGTTTCGTCCGTCTGACAAGCAACCGTATTCATCATACGACGTCCAAATTTTTGTTGATGAATTCGGCACAACATTTTTCCGTTCGAAAGTCCTCTCCCACCAGAATCTATAAAACAAATGTATATATGACCATTTTTGTTCCAACTAATAACTAATTACATATATTTTTTGAATGGTTACTTTTATGAGATGGTGTTTTTTTGTGAAGATGAATCATCGGTGTTGTTTTCTTTATGATGATAGCGCCTAGACAGCCAGAGAGGCATATCGAAAAACTGGTGAATAGACGTTCTTTTTTTTGTTGTCACTGGTTAGCGCGCATCGATCTTTTCATGGCCACTATTCGACAGGCATCGCCACTGATGTGTATTACAGTAACATAATTACATGTCTATGTATAGGTGTAAAGAAAAAACACCTCGAAAGAACTATGAATCATCAAGTTTCAAAAATAGATCCAAGTTCATCTACTCATTAATAGTTATGGACTAGATTTCATGTTACCTCTATTATTGCTACCTCTTCGAAGGAAGGGTGGTAGAAAAGGGATCCAGAATAGATGGTAACCAAAGGCGCACAGGGGCGACAATAACAATTCCGACAATATAAATCCAATCATCGAATGTTTCTAATAAATGTGAATGTTTTGATTTTATCGATGTGGGCGTCTATCAAATTTTTTTTGTGCCTCGTATCACATCGTATCAGGAAGAATGCCACATCACATGTCATTTACAGTCTATGACTTTTTATAATCCTCGAATGAGCAGGCAAAGGCACTTCCATACAGGTAGAATGATCAGTTAGAACTATTTTTTATCCATTGTATTTCATAACTTTCAAAAATTGCGTGATTTTTAGAAAACTGTCTGTAATAGTTCAACGTTTTTCGTTTCATGGAAATGTCAAGGAAAACAATATCAAGAATCATTTTTTCTTTTCACCGACGATAATATGTTTCAGATGATAACAACGAAGTATTCAATCATCATAAAAAAGATACAGTTGATAATGATAGAGCACTCCTAAAACTTTTTTTTCTTAAATACAACCCGTGACTATAAACTGAGGATTAATCAATTCTCAAAGAAAAAAAAATGGTCTCTCGTACTTTGAACACTGATAAGCCAGTATTTTCATTGTGGATATATCGTGCCATATTGCATCGAAACTATGCTCCTATTGAATTGTGTTTTTAACGACAAAAAACTGCGGAGTATTTTATTATAAGGATTTCATTAGAAATTTTCTTTAATCCAAACTACTCGATTTTCCAATAATCTTTAACAAAACTCGCGAGGCAGTTAGAGTAAAAATACGGTGCTTCTCCCAGAAAAAAAATTATTTGCTTTTTCAAAGTTCAACATCATATTCCCACTGTTTTTCTTTTCAATATCGCGTTCATGGATTGAATCCAGCATAGTTTAATTAATATTTTTCAAATAAATTCTAAACTATTTTTCATCGAAACTTGATCCAAAAAACCACATTTGGGTAGGTGAACCAAAAATAGATATGATGAGTTATCATTGATGCAAAAAATGAATGCAAACCAGATGGAAATTTTGTTTTTAGCTTACATTTGTGTATTATTCCCCCAAAAAATCATACAGGATGATTTTAAAAATCATCATCACCCAAAACTAACCATGCATATGAGTGGAAGTTTCAACATTGGACATCGTTGAACTTTCTCCTCTTCCACCGCTACCACTTCCACCGCTCCCGCCACTTCCGCCACTTCCAGAATGACCTGAATGACCTTCTTCGTCACCACCACCCAAGTGACCACCGGACGATTGTCCAGCCTCATCTGACAGTCCAGACGACTGTCCACCAGCAGAATGACCGGCCTCCTCGTTTTCGCCATTTTCGTCCCCCGAATCTAAATGTTTCTCATGTTTGCTATTTTTTAAAAATTCTATAACACTACCTTCATATAACTCGGGCGGTGTTGGTGGCTCAGAGGCACTGGCGTCCTCCTCCGTACTTCTAGTTTGCATCGATGTTTGTAGGCTATAAATAATTTTTTTGAAAAAAAATTAAGGGAATAAAAAAGAATGAAAACGAAGAAAGAAAAAAATGAGAAACAGTTTAGGATTGACAATGTAAGGAACGGAGAGGAAGAAATACAAAAGTCGGACCAAAATGACACTCGCTCACTAACATACACACAATCAATATAGCCACCACCACAGACGTAGCCGACCGAGAAGAGGTTAGAGAGACAGATTGTTATAGTAGTAGTAGCAGTCAGCAAAGGAGGACGGGCGTCTCTACCTCTCTGTGTTGGACCAGCCAATAGAATGATCGAGCAAACGAGGAGGAATAGACAAGGCATATACAAACTCTCTTTCTCTGTGCCTTCTCTCTCCCAAAACCCTTTTTCCAATCGCCCAGACACACAGTGAAAGGCAGAAAAGAAAAGATGGGGGGGGGGGGGGNGAAAAAGAAATAAAAGAAGAAACGAAACGTGTTTTAGTTGGGGGCGAGCAATAACCGCGGCGCGGTGGTCGCATTGCGATGCGTGCAACAAAAAGACTACGGTATGCGCCAATTTAAATATGGTTGAAGAGGAAAATGAAAAGAAGAAAAAGAAAAAGAAGAAGAAGAAGAGGCCTTTATCGTCTCTCCGATTTTTTCGTAATAGTGCTTGTGTGAGTGACACATACACACAACAATAATACGAGGAAAAATTGGTTGGGGCCCGTCCGTATGTTATTTTTCTCCTTTTTGCTTAGAGCTCTTTGGTGTTCTATGCAACGAAAATACTAATTGTAAATGTTGTCTTGTTTTTCTCTGCCATCACAGGAACAAAAAATGCAATGAAAAAATAATTCTATTTCAAAAGATGACAGAAAATCAATAACTTTCTTCATATTAATTTTTATGAAAAAATGTCAGTTGCAACGTTATCTAACAAGTTTTCTCACAATGAGAAAAATAACTTCCAGAAATTTGATAGATCGAGAGAAAAACGGTTCTACTTCAACTTAAATTAGAAAAAAAATTATACCAGTTTTCTGGAAAAGAAGATAACATTGGTTACTGTATGAGAAAAATGACATTTTTATTCAGTTTGAGAAGAAAACTTTTTAAGAAGGTATGATGAAAAATAAGGATGATAAAACATGTAAAAAGTGACAAGTCAGTGATTTTTCAAGTAGATTATTTTTTAAACTCATAAGAAAAATTTTAGGAAATTCTATTTTGATTTTATCAAAACCCCTTTTTTCATGATTGACAGAATAGAAAAAAGGTGTCGTCTTGAACAAAAAAAAACAACTTCCGAATAGTCTTTTCTATAAAAAAAGAACAATCGTTTTATGACTGAATATGAGAAATTTTCGGGTCCCAATTTCGAGTTATTTTCTAGCTTGTCGACATTGATTTCGCACGTTGACAGTTGGTTTTTGCCGCCTTCTTGGTTGGTAATAAAAATTCGAATCGAGCTCTTTTTGAGCATTAAATGAATGAAGGAGAAGAGCGAGAAAAAAACAAAACAGAATGAGGTTTTTCATTCATTTTGTGTAGGCGTTTGATTAAAATGCCTTTGTCTTGAAGTCAGATGGAAACGGTAGCGAAACAATTGATGTTCATATTCTTGAATAGATTTGGAATAATGACAGAAAATAAAAGGCACTGTTCAATGTCATAGGACACAAATAATACGAGCCAATTACGAAAAGCGGGCGGAATTTCAATTTATTTTTTCTATCTCCAATTGGCACAGTCGTTATAACCCCACATCACCATGAATATGACGATTATACTATATACATATATACATCAGTTTTATATAGAACCCTTGTGATCGCCGTAGAGAAATTTCGGGTGAACAAGGCGACGAAATGTTCATTCATTCAACTTTTAGGATTTCAACAAAACTAACAAACTGAATTTTTTCTGAAGTTCGGGAACCTATAGACTGAAAATTGTTATCTAATTTTAATTTTAGATGGTATATTAGTAGCTAAAATCGAATGGAGCTCCCTGTCCTTACCGGTGTTGATATTACAAAATTGATCAAATAGCCTGCCTGAGAAATGCAAATGAGAAGAGAGCGGTGTTCTGAATTGTTGTGTCGCTTGCAGTGTACGTGCTACGGTGTGGGCAGGAGCAGAGTGAAAAAAAATGAGGGGCGGCGCTTGTTCTGCCGTTTTTGGGGCATGTTATTCCCGTTCACTTCATCTTAATATGCACTCTCTTTCTCTCGTGTAAAAAATGAATTCAGATGGAAAAATGGAAAATGATGAACGGCAGAAAAACAATACACATACATACATGGATGAAATCGAAGTACATAACAGTAGGAGGAAAATCAGGGTGGTTTCTGTTGAAACATCAAAATCGAATTAGTTGAGCCTCGAGGGGATTGTCATCAACAAACGTAGTTTTTTAAGAATTGTTTCGAGCTTGTACACAAAAAATATATATTATTTGGAAACCGAAGCTACTCCAATATATTTAAAAAAAAACTCATATGAAAACTGGACTCATAAACGAACGTTTCAAAATAATAAATTTTGAAAAACAAACACTTTACGAAAAATATCATTCTGAAATATATCTCAGAGAAATCTTTGTGTATATGAATATACTTTTAAAAGGTCTACTCTCGAAAAGAATTTTTGTCTATGATAGGAATTACTGTTTTGAACCCCAAATAATGGTACTCATTCCCAATGTTCGTTTCAGCTTTGCTGTGTTTTTATTAGATTCAAGTTTGAGAGGTTACTGCGTCTTTGGCAAACAACATTATTGATTTGTCAGTTTTTACATATTTTGAATCTGATTGAAACGTTTTTTTGCCCATCAAAATGGCAGTTTCTGGACAAAACCGAAAATTGAAAGCATTTTCAGTTAGAGAAAGTTTACGAAAAATACTTTTTCTTACAAAAATACTTCACATTTTTTGCTGAAAATAAGTTAGTTCAGAATTGTCAATTCGAAGGTATGACTAACTGATAAAATTGTATGGACAAAAACTTTCTCGCAGTTGTTTTTTGACAATATAATGTTCTTTGACAATATAACTGACTTTGAGATATCACGGCTTCGGTTCACATCGTCGTTCAAACTGATCCGATTTTTCCTTAATAATATATCTAGATGTAAAAAATTATAAAGTGTATTATTACAAAATGCTCTTTGGATTATTCCCATTTTCGCAAAGAAAATGTTTTTAAGAACACATAAAATGCATTTCACCATGACGCCGTTATTACTGAAAAAACCCATTACAAAAATGGGATTTTATGTTCTTCATTAGAGAGTTAATATTTTCTCTGCGTCACATTATTTTATGGTGAAACATGGGCATCGATTGGAAAACTACAAAAACTTTTACAAAAACGATGGAGTGATACTTGGAGAATGAAAATTGACAAATCACAATGATGTCAATCATAATGTTTTTAAGATAAGTTAACTATTTTTTCAATACAAATTTTTTGAAAAAAAATACAGTAGGAAAATACAAAAAAAAAATGAAAATCTCATCAATTAATAGTATAAATTCATTTTCATAATCTCTTTTTTTCGCACAAAAATGTATACGATTTTGCATACATTTAATACATAAAAACAGCGAATCTCATTTTCATTATGAAAATGGTAAATGTACAAAAAATAGTATTAGTCACGCTGATATCAATTTCTTCTTTTTTATTGTTCAATGATATTTTCACCTCTTTTCTTTTCAGAACAGGGGTTTGACAATGTTTTTCAGCGAAATGATGAAACTTGAATAAATAAAATGAAAAAAATTGATCGAAAAAAATACACGAATAACAAAAATAATATGAGCGTGGGTAGAATGCTGACGATGCAGTTTTTGGTGGAATATTTGTTATATTATGTTGAGAGACTGCGTTGTTCAGTTTATTAGTATAATTTTCAGATCTTCTCTATAAAGAAAACAAAAATCAAACTATTTTAACGTGACTGGAAAAGAATATTGAAAATTATACAAGAAGGTTGAAAGGTTCATAATCAACTTAGCTGTCCTTCAATAAGAATTAAACTCAGTTTTCATTTTTCAGAAGTGCAAAATTATACCTGGACACATTCTGGAGGGACCCGTGCTGAACAAAAGTTTATATCTGTTTTCTGTATAGTTCTAATATTGGATTGTTCGGTTGTTCTTAGAAAATTTTCACAAATCATCGTAGATGGCGTTTCGTTTGACAATTTCAGTCTGTTCAGTTGTCGAAAACTTTGTTTCAAATAATCCTTTGTTTCTATGGAGATCAAATAAATCCAAATGGCAAAATGTCGGATAGGATTATGTTTACAAAACTTCAAATTTCGGAGGAAAGTGAAATTGAGGAACCACGAGACAAAAAGATCACATTTCTTGGACTCGAAATTGATTTCTATATTTTATAATCAGAGTGTTTTTCATGAACAAATTCTTTGGCTGAGTTCACGGGCAACAAACCGGTTGGTAACAAACGGTCGCATACGGTCGCACATTTCAGCAAACTTCTACTCTTCCTTTCTCAGTTGTTGATCTAGTCATCTTTCAGTTTTTTATTGACAGATTGTACAGTTTATATAAAAAAAGGTAGTCATTGTTTGAATTCAAACTTTTTTCTTTGAAACAAAGTACAACAGTGAACAATAAAATTTCATACTTTATTAGCTTTTTTCACATTTTTTCTAAGTGAGATCTTCAAAAAACGATATTCAAAAGCAGGAAAAAATGAACAGAATAATAAGTAATTTAAAAAAAAAAACAGCATTTTGACAATGTAAGGCATATTATATTTGAATACCAGAGTGAGTGAGTTGGTTTGAGTTTTTGAGGAGAACATTAAGAGGTTTTCGATTGAATCAGATTACAAGAAAGGCTTTTGATAATAATACAGAATAAATGAATGGGAAATGGAACAACTTAATGAGAGGGTGGATGGCTGGATTGGAAACTTGGAATAAGAAGAGAACAAAAACATTATAATGTTGATGAGCATCAAAATAAGAAAGAGAAGAGAAAAATGGGAATAGAAGGCACCGTATGAATCTAATTGTTAGAGAAGAGGAATAAACATGATTGCTCTTTTTTTCTCGATCGGAAAAATAAACTTGAGAGTTTATAAACAAAATTGTCGTCCGTCTTCTAACAAAAAGAATTTAAGGCTCGAAAATGTATACAACTAGTGAATGACACAAGAAATTCTGTATAATACAGACGAAAACCCGCATGAATGACGAGATGATGACAGTTTTCATCCAAAAGCAAAGAGTAACATTTGTTTTCAATTGAACTTTGATTTTTCACAGGTCTTTAGAACATCATGAAAACAAATTTTGTACTTTTTGCTGATGAATATGTAGTAGATAATGTACAAAATGAGAAATCATGCAAAGTCGAGCTTGATATTTTTCCACATTTCACAATAAGTTGTGATAACTCCAGCGATCCATGGCTTATCCTTTTTGACCACTTCGACAATTCGCTCAGGAGCTATCTCAATGTGTTCTGTACCAACCAGTTCAAGCTGAAATTCATAAACTCTTATATTTTCATGGGACTATAAATTTATCAAACCTTTTCTTCGCATTGTCTCAATAAATGTAATCGGAGATGTTTGATTCTATGAAGATAGTCTGCAGCTTTTCCACATTTTGCACACGCGTAGATATCCTGAAAAAAAAACAATTAGTTTGACATATTTTCAAATAATAGATCTCACCAGTGCTGGAAGAATATCCTCAGGAAACTCCTCGAATTCTTCCAAATTGAACTTCAGAGTATCAGCGTCATACGATTTTCGATCATAGAACTGCAGAATAATCTTGGTTTTTCGTCGTCCACACATCTGACATTGTGTAAGAGTCATATAATCAGTTGGATACACTACAAGTCGAGTGTACTTCTCAATCAAATCATTGATTTCCGGTGTTATTTCGACGCGTTTTTTGATGTGAGAAACTGATTCGTTGTTGGCTTGCTCGATTTCAGTCACTGATCGAGTAAACGTCCAATCTGAAAGTATCGTAAAATATTAAAATTTTAATTATGCTTCAAGTTCAATGATATGATTGTTGAAAATTCAAACTATAGAGTACATAAAAAACTTGTTCTTCAGATGGTTTTTTTTGCTGTTCATTAGTATTAAAATATAAAAGTTTATTTCTGAATAATAGTGTTTTTTATTTTTTAAAGTCTGTAGAGATGTACTACCCGGAAATTATAGTATTTCAGAAAACGTAATAGAAAAAACAACAAATTAAATTCCATTTTTCGGATGTCCGTTAAATATGAGATTACATGGTTTTGAATATGAATTTCGTCAATTCTATAATTTTTGGTTTAATATTATTACAATACGTTCTCCCCCTCTAATATAACGGTTCACAGTTTTTGCATATTGCAATTCTTATTCGAACGTACCACATTTTTCTTGCATTGTTTGTAAATAATCCATTGTGAGAGCATGATTCAACAGTGACGCCATCATTGTGTGCATCGCTATTTTCTGATTGTCTCGATTCAGAAATGTTTCATCAAACGGTTTTGGTGGTTCTGAAAAACTCAAAAAATATAGAAACTGCTTTGAGAAATATTCAATGTACCTAAATTATAAATAGTCCTTGGATTTTTCAAAATCTCTTCAGACATTGCTGGGAATAGTTCGGTTAATGGGATTTCTGGCTCAATGGTAGTTTCAGATCGATTCTGTTTGATCACTTTCACCGACACACGGAAGTACTGATTCGAAATCTGTTCGCACCAACCCGAATACTGAAAATGTAAAAACCAATAATTATATACTTTAATTGATTCAACTCACAGTACTGCTACTTTTGTAGACCAGTTTATTGGTGGCCAGTTCCTGACGTGGAGGGAATTTTTGAAGCAAATTCTGGTTATCAACTCTCCAAAGAGCACAATCTTCTTTCAACAAATCAGCTTTACAAACCACGTATGTTCCTTTCTAAACAAAACAAATTATAAATTTAAAGCTATTTAATGTACACTCACCGGTAAGAATCCTTCAGCTGAACCAAATTTGCTCAAACGATGCATCACAGAATCCGTATTATCTCGTCTACCCGTCGATCTACTCGATGTACTTTCCAAGCCATGATGATAATCATATTCAGTTGCTTTGTTCGCCTCTTCCTCTGGAGTCAGAGTTCGAAGTTGATATACTTTCCTATAGGTTTTCCGTTTCCTTTTGATAGCCATCGCACTATCCCAATCATCCTCTTCATCGTCATCGTCACTATCCTTCTTCTTTTTCTTCTTTCTAGTACTACCATTCTCCACAGTCTCCAAAATTCTCGAAATTTTGATGATCATTTTCGGCAGTTTTGGTTCATCACTTTTCAATTTTATAATGACTTTGGTTTTTGGACAATCCGTGTCACTACTTAGTACAGGTTTCAAGAAATTACAAGAAATTCTTTGATTTCTACGAAATCGTATAGATTCAGCCAATGTAACAATTGCTGGATCCACTTGTCTTGCTGAAAAAATACATTTTAGAAAATGTTTTTATTCTTGTCTGATAATTATGTTAGATGAGAAACGGTTTTACATTCAGGTTCCACTTCATTTTTCTTCCATCCAATTTTTTTCAAAGAGTGATGTATGGAAAAAAGAGGATAAGCATAAATCAAAGAGCTTTCACAAATTAGCATAATCCCTGATCAATTTTCTTATTTTCAGAAGGTTAACAATACAATTGTTCACCCTCGTGTGTGTTTTTTTTTTTGTATTTAAGAAACAAGTCCTCTTATTTTTTCATAAACAAATTTCGAAAATGAATACTTACCTGCAAGTTGCGCCTCATGTAACGCAGAAGAAGGTAGAAGATTTGATCCAGGCAAGGCTTTGTTGTTTTCGCCATGATGCCGTTTTTTCGGAACAACATGTCTCCAAAGATCTTGCTGAAAAATATAACTTTGTCAATTCAGTTTTAATAGTATACTATTTACCGGTGGCGGTGGTTCATGTGATATTGCAAATCCTATGCCAGGCACATATACATTTTTACTTTTAGCATCGCATTGTGCATAAATCTGGAAAAAATGAACTTATTCTGATTGAAAACCAGAGTGATGAATAAAACATACATCAATTTCTTTCTCCTTGATTTCTGTTGGTTTGAGAGTATCTTCAATATCATCGTCTTCGAATTCAAAAGCATCAAAATCATCTTTAGTGTCTCTTTTCTCATTTGATGAGCAGTTCAGGATATTCATTTTTTGTTTGTAAACAGGTACCTAAAGTTAAATATCCCGTGAAAATTTGAATTCTGCAGAAAAAAAGAGGCGTACCTTGTTACTTTTGACAAATCTTCTCGCATACATAGGATCTCTAATTGGAGGCGGTGGTGTTGCAATGGGTTCTGCCACAGGTGCATCTGGCACTTTGAATCCATCTGAAGTTTGATCTAAATTTTCAACAATATTTCTCATTTTTTCATGACTACACCAACCTTCTTTATTATTAAGAGCTGCTGCGGCTGATGTACTTGGTTGCGAACTACATGAAGCCGGAGTTGAATTCGTCCTAGTAATTTCTAATCCGAATAAAGATTCTGTTGTCAGCGGGTCAACTGGAGAATCGGGCGGCGTAAATTCAACAGGACTCAAACCACCATTCATATCAGAAGGCCCAGCATCTACAGCATCATCCAAATTTGATAATCCAAACATCTCATCCAAATCATCGACTTTGTTGATTTCAATTGGTTCCTTTATTGGTATTGGTCTTGCCAATTCAGGTACAATGGGTTCGAACACTGGTGGAACTTGTGATGTTGATGCTCCGGCATTGATTGGTGTAGGTCTTGCTATTGTAACTTCATTGGTTTTCTCGATAAATTTGTCTAATTGAACAGTTTTCATCCAATCGTCTGTTGAGAACATTCCAGCAGCAGCAAGTCCCTAAAAAAAAAATTTTGTTGAAAGCAAGGTCATTTTGAAAAGAAAACCATAAATTTTATGACTTCCGGGAACCTAACATTTTTTGAAACTATAAAAATACTTACGTTCATTGCATTGAAGTTCAAACCATGAACAGCCTTTGGATGCAGCCAATTTCCTAAAGCCGAGGCATCAATTTGTGACTGATCACTTGTTGTTGCTGAAGTAGATGGAAGTGGCATAGCAGCAGTTTCAGCAGGTTTTTCAATCATTGCAGACGCCGCAAGGCTTTGTAAATCTCCAGCTAGAAAATTTGTAGGAAATATTGTGTTTGCTGTTGGTAATTTTGGAGCTGTCCCATTTTTGTCGAATAACGATGAAGTACTTGTACCATTTGTTGTTTCACTGGAAAAAAATTGTTTTTTTTTAAAGAAAACTGATGTTCTAAACTTACGGCTTCAAACTAAATTGATTGTACATCGATTGCATAGCTTTCATCTGAAAAATACAATTTTGTAATTAGGAAATATATAAGTTTTTGAAGAGTTTTGAATAAGAATCACAAATGGCTCAGAATTCTTCAAAAGCATAGACGACTTTGCAAAAAGAGTCGAAACTGGTATTTTTGAACATTTTTGTGAAATAGTATTATGAAATAAATTTTTTATGGTCTGTCAATGTCAGATAACCTAATTTTCAAGCTAATAAATTGAAAATATTGACAAAAATGAGATGTAAAAAATAACAAAATACTAGAAATCTTGGTAAAATATGTTTGTTGAACTGAAAAAATAGAAGTGAAGCGAAATCAGAATAACTAACGTGAGAAAAAGTGTTGTAAACAACACAAATATTTATGCAGAAATAAACATGGGCTACTGTATGTATGTATATATGTATGTATACATTGTTTTTTAAATCATTTGAAACTCAAATTCATATATTTTTTCAAATTGACTCACCTGCTCAATCAGGACTCGTTGTGAAAACTCGGCAGTTGTCATATTTGTTGCCGGTAAAATAGAAGTTCCTAAACTGTGCATTTGCAAGCTGTGCAAGGTCGACATAAATGCATTTGTATTACTTTGAAGCGCTGAAAATTGAAATGTTATTATTGCAAAATACTATTTCATCATAGTAATGCAAAAAATAATTTCCTGCTTTTTCAGTGTAATTAATTTTTTTTATATATTCTTCTTCCAAATAATAATTGCAACATATAATAATAAGAGAACAAATAAATATCATTCTTCTTTTTCTTTTCGTTTTTTCTCATCGTTAGGTGTATTGATCAAAGAACAAAAACACCTGATTATAATAACCTTACCTGGAAATTGTGCGGAAAAGCTTGTTGTCGGGAAACCCGGCAGAATAGGTTTTTTGTTTTGATGCTCCATCCCATATCAGTCGAAGCAGCGCGTGCAGCTATAAAAAGACAATTATTTTTTATCTTAATTATGTTATGAAATGGAATAACCAACGAAACATTATTACTGTACTATAAAAATAACACATAAAATTAAAATTGTATTAACGAGTCCAAAAAAAAAAACAACATAAAATTAAAAAAGCACACCCCCAAAGTAGACAATCATCCAGTGCAGCACGTTTATTTCGGCGTCGCGTTGAGTGTCTGTGTGTATATGTGTGTGTGTTGCAATGTCTGCTGCCTCTATGAAAGACTCACTCTTTCATCATACCACCATCGATTGCCTCTATGCAGACGACGATTAGAAATATGTCTCGCACTCTCTCCCTTTTTATCCAGCTAAATGTCGGTCACTCTGTTTCTCCTGCTAGGACTAATCTCCTAATAAAAAATGTTGTTATCTGTATCGAGAGAAAATTGAAAAATGTAGTTCCTAATGTAAATCGCTAATTAACCGAACTTTAAAAGTATGTTATTACTTTTCTAGAAAATTCTATTCCCCAATAGATTTGTTAGTGACACCCTCAAATTAAGCTCAATTTCTCAGTCTTCGTATTTTTTATACTTTTAGTATAGTGAAAAATTTAGAACACACAAAAATTGCAAGTTAATATATGCATATATCAAGAAAAAATAGATAGAAAAAGAAAAAGTTGTTCAAAGTAGGTAGTTAGTTGTTGTCTTATCAGTACGTTTTTTTTGTTGTTGAGAAATCAAGTATTTCAGGTATGATTACTTGGAAAGTGTCTTATAATTATCACATTGGAACCTATCATTTTTTCCACACCGATTGCTACTGTGTTTGAAAAATGTTTCTTGGAAAGTAGAGGAATTATGAAGCAGTTTTTATTTTGGAAGTCTTGGGGAACTTGGAAAAAGAATTATGAAAAAATTATAAATAAACAACCACTAATGAATAACAGGACAAAAAACTTTAATGTACAAGGGGATTTTCACAACAATTGTTTTTGAGATAAAAAACTACTAAAATTTGGAAGTAAATATGTTTTACAAAAACAATGCCAAAAAGTGTACGTCATTATTGAAGAACACAATTATCGAAATGTCAAAAAGGTCATATATTTTCGAATAAATTTTCAGTCACAAAAGGTTGTAAACAGAAGGGATCAATTCTGAATGGAGGTTTCATTTTCCATAGAAAAAGTGCCTGACTATAGAAAGTTGAGTAAGAGATTATGAAATGTATTAGAAACGCTGCAAAATATATTGCTATAGTTATATGAATAATGAATACATTCTAGAAATAGTTTGAATTAATCAATTTTTATAGTTATCTCAAAAAGTTAAGAGAACAATAAACATGGATTAGGATAGTTGTTTCATGTTTTTTTTAGGAAATAAACCAGACGTTGAAGAAACCCTTCGTTTATATAAATATAGTTTTGGAAGAAAATAATATCATAACTTTTTCTGTCCTGATTTTTTGGATATGGAAAAATTCTTGTATCTGAGATGCACAAATGGAACAATTTTCAGAATTTTCATTTGAACAAGGCTAAGCATCCAACAAAGTTCTTTAGGTTTTATCAATAAAAAGCATGAAGAAGCTACACTATCCGGTAACTCCCCCCCCCCTCAAGCTAGGTTTGTCTTTTAGACAAAAAACCCTTGTTATATTATTTTATATTAAAAACGTTTAAAATTTTAATATTATCAAACAGTTCTCAAAAACTACAACACAAGCTTGTTGATTCATGTATCTGAATGCAGCAATATAAAAAGAAACATGCGCAAACAAAAAAGGTTTGTGAAAAATCGTTTTACATTTGACATTAATTTATTGACTCTTTCTTTGTCTATTTTCTAATTAAAACTCGAACGGAAACCACAAAAGCATTTTTTCATTCTCTTTTTCCAAAAAAAAAACGCGCCGTTATTTTGGTTCGAATCGCTGCATCAAAGTTCAAAAGAATATAAATATAAAACAAGGAAAAATTAAAAAGAAAACAACGGAAAATGAAACAATATTGTTCTGTGATGCGTATTAACTCTCAAAATAGAACTTGTATGAACATTGATGACAAACATTTATTGGGAAAGGTGGTTCACAAAATAAAGTATATTCATGGCAGTTTGTCGAGACCTTCGAATCTGGAAAAAACTTCAAACAATCACTCATCGTTGGCAAAATTTCCTGTTGAAATGATTTTTTTTGAGTTTCAGATCGAGAACGATTTTGAAATTGTTCTCTCAGATTCATGTATATATTTTTCATTTTGATAACGCTAAACCTAATTTTTGCAGGGATAAATTGAGAAAGTATTTTGTGAATTTCAAAGATGAAATTATTTCAGAGAAATATAATGAAAAAAAGCAACTAAATACATTAAAAAAATCAAAACTAAATGAAAATTCATAATGACAATGAATCTGAATAGTTTTTTTTCCGTTGTGTTAAAATAATCAAAAATAATGTCTTCAAATAAAATTAATTTTTTCAAATTCGATGCACATTAAATCTACAAAAATATCAATTATCACTGTGATTATGGGATTGTGTATTTTTGTGTAACATTTGCATAATTCATGTTCAAACATGATTTCAAATATGCTGGTTATAGCTGAGATAAAACATTACATTACCCTGATGAACCCTGCATTTTGTAATTGTCAGTATTAAACTATTTGTTTTCTTTTTACGACCATATTCTCAAGTGGGAATTTACATATATCAGCTACAAAGTTTTACAATCTGGGAATTATCATCTAAAAGCTTATCACAACATAACACTCTTTGTTCAACTTGAAAGCCTGACCAAAGACGTATTCAGTTTTTTATTTTATTTTTCCAAAGAATATCTCGGCGATTAGTTGAATAAAAATGTTGTTATATCAACTATTTCTATAACATAACATATCAACCTGTTATTTATGTTGAACTTGATCATGTGTTCGGAAAAAGTCGAAATTTTCAGCTGTTTGTGTTTGTCCGTTTGAAAAGTTAAAAATTTGCGAGGTTTGCATAATAATATGAGTTTCTGACAAAGGCGTATACCATTTTTCGATGTCATTTTTATCAAATTCAATATAGAATTTTTAATACTTTTTTGACTTATTTATATTTTTTCAATAGTTTGACATCACAATTATCTTGATAAAAAATTCTGTGAATGAATTTTGTAGGATTAGAATATAAAAAACGACTTTACGTCAACTAGATACCTAATCTACTCACAACATGTTTTCTATCTTTTTTTTTCATTTCATACCTTCTAGATTTAGTTGAAATGTCACCAGATCAATAAAATTCAATCTTTATTCACAGAAAGTCACACAATTTGCATATTTATATGCACCAAAACCAATGTTAGCGATTAAAACTATACAAGGTTATAAAATAGGTAAAAATAAGAATGGCATGTATAGTACATTTCTCAGATACAATATAAAAAATCTCTCGAGGATTATAATAAATATATACATATATATTCTTCAATTGAATGTCAACTACATATTTTTAGTTGGTTTCGTTGGAATCTAAAAGCAATTTTTATTAAATGGGATTCTTTTCAAAGTCTTCATATCACTTTTTGCAAAATTTTGTGAACTAAATTAAGTTCAGTTTTCCAACTTCGAAGTAAAAGTTCAACTTTCAAATATCCCGTGAACCTCATACACACCATTTTCAATCTCTATATTCATTTGCTACAACATGACAAAATATTCAATTTTTTATTAAAAATTACACCTTCGGAGATTTGTTTTTTTTGTTGCATTATAATGGAATGTTACACTGCTTTTAGCTGCATTGTGATATTTGCATTCATATTGCAACATTCCAATCATAACTCTCCAAAGTAACAAGAGTTCATGTTTTTCAATCATCTCATCAAAATTGTACTAGTACATCGAACTTGTATTAGACCGTGCCCTAATTATCAGTGTAATTGGCTGAAAACTATTGGCTCAAATAACAGTGACTCAATCAAAAATACATCAAAAACAAAGTTTGTCGACATCATTCTGAACACCCACTTCGAAACCTGATAACTTTGTGTTTTTGTGGGTCCAATCTCAAAAATGTTACGTGTTTTCTTTTGTTCTTCGATCATATAATATTTTTGTGTTTCCGATTCAAAAGAAATGTACAGGCAAAGTTCTTTTCCGAATTTTTCCATTCTTTGATTGAATGTTTGATCCAATCAAATTGTCTTGTGACGCAAACATATGATTCATTTATTCAAAAAAAAGGGTTACAAAATTAGTAGATCTTTTGTCTGATGATTCATTTTATAGTGTTCTTGTTTGACATTTCATTACTTTTTCTTTGTGAGCTCCAAATTTTTTTATATGTAAATTATTGTTTTCATGAAATGGATTATTGTGAAAATGAAATTTCTCACATGATTGAATGTTATTGAAATTCAAAATTTTCATAACCGAGTTAGTTATTTTCTGAGAAACAGAATTTTATTTGTTCAGACCTAAAATTGTTTTTTAGAATACAAAATATACAAGATTGTTAGAAGCACAATCAACTTTACTTTTATAGCGTGAAAATAATTTTTAAAGGCGTCCGGTAGATCCATGAAATCCAAGATCACGTGTAAACTGAGTTTTTATATAAATCTCGTTTATGATATATCTTCCCATTAACTTTTATCCGTCGCAAGTAAGATTGTATTCTCATAAGACACACCTTATCAATTGTACTCAGGCTAAAAATGATGATGACAAACACATTAATTTTTTCTGAACGTTATACTATTTTTCTTCTCTTTTATTTCTCTGAAAACCCTTTTCCTTTGTTACAAACTTTTCATTGATAGAAAAAGCGAGACAAAACTCCTGAAATTTCACACCCTTCTCTACTCTTCTAATGTAAACAATTTCCGAAATTCCGACCCATAGTTCTTTTCTCGTAACATGCACTTTTTATCATGAATATCAGAACATGTTTTCTCATAGTCAAGCACTTTTTTATCACTTACATGAACGCCTTTAATTCCTGATATTGTTGTTTCATCAATACCAGTCTTTTCTGTTTTGGTTCATCTTGTGTTTTCTGTTTTGTCATTTATTACGTTTTCTTCCTTTTTTTGGTTCAATTATTGCACATGATAGTTGTTGCAAATCTCTAGAGAAAATTTGCGTGGCTAACTGACATTTATGTGCTTCTTTTTTTCTTTGAGTAAGTTGCGAATTTTTGAGATATTTTCAAGGTTTATTGAACGAAATTCAGCTAAGATTGAGTACAAGAACGCAGTTCGAAAAATTCAGATTTTTTCAAGTATTTTAACTTGTTCAGTTTCTGGTTGCGAATTTTAACTAAATTACTTCTATTCAACCTGACTTAACTTCTTCCTTCGTTTCGAAAAAAATCTAACATAAGTTTAATCCCCTCCAATCTCACTAAATAATGAATAATCTTGCTCAACTCGTTTTTTCGCCTTTCCGTCCAACTCATTTCATTTTTTTGTTTCAGTCTTTCCGTTTTCCATTTTATAGGGTTTCTTTCCTTTCCCGCCACATATTCATTTTGTTTATTTTTCTTTTTGCTTCCTGTTCTTTTGCTCTTATAAACATTTGAGATCATTTCTTGCAAAAAGTGCATTATCACATAATCCCGAATGAATGAACATTGAGAGCAAAAGATTATGGCGAGAGCCATAGGAGTTCAAAGTATTAACGTTTTCTCAAGAATATGCCCAACCTGATGAAAAAAACGATATCACCGGACGGCATTTTGTGCTATAATTTTTTTTGTAAGAATTGTGATTCATGAAAATTTAAAGATTTTCCAATTCCTATCAGCTGAAAAACATGCCTCTCCACTTGTTTTTTGTTTGTCAGTTGACCTTTTTCGATTGGACAACATTGTCCAAGAAGTGCGCAAGGATTACATTTGAAATGTTATTCATTTCAAAACTTCTACTGTTCCCAAAGGCGTATCTTCACATTTTTCAAAGCGGAAGAATGTTATTTGTTAATTTCGTGTTTTTTTTTTGATAAAACGTTTTTTCGACATACCAAGATGGTCTAGAGAGATAAAGTTGAACATGATAGTTTGAGTTTTTGACTCATTTGAAAATTACCATACTGACATAAAAGGATTGTAGACTTAAAAGGATGGAATGAAAGTTCAAGAGCATATAAAAAGTACACTGTTTACTTTCATTGAACTTATCATTATTTGAAGAACTCAATTAATTTCAACAAATAATACACGTACACACGGTTTTGTTTTTTGATTTATTATTTCTTGAGAATAAGGTATTGCTTCCAGATTTTCGAGTATAATTCACTTTATTAAATCCAACGAAACCTGGCATTCTCATGAAAAAATACTCGCTTCGAGAAAAACCGGGAAGGTATTTCACCTATTTTAACATCAGAGTTATTCATTTTGCATAGATTTATTTTGGAGTTGTTAACTTAATTACAAGACTTGTTGGCTTAAAACCAATGATAAAATTGTTTTTAACAATATATTATACTTTGAACGATTCATTCAGTACATATGAACATTGTTTTGATTTTAAGAGGGCAAATAAAAATGTATAGTTAATTAGATAGTAAGTTTGATTTCTGAAAACCCCTCACTTATTATAGTGTGAATTATTATTTTTTTGAGCTTCATTTATTTCAAAGTGCACGCGATGACATTTGCATGTTTTCTTAGACCAATTCATCAATTGTCACCAAAAAAATTAGAAATTTATTAAAATAATTTTTTGATTTTCATTCAACCTGTGATAATTAATAATATATAGTTTTTCAGGGTACTTTGAATTGATCGTTATGATACTTTTCTACTAATGAACCAGCTTCATATTTCATTCGGGCTTTACAAAAACATGCACTTTGTAAAAGTACACCTTTTGTTATTGTAAACAGTTTAGACATATGTTTCCCACATGTTCCCCTCGGTCGCGCAGTACCCTTTGTTATTCTCACAACTACTTTTTTTGTTTCATTCAACCATATGTCGAAACAACCTTACCTCAGTTTAGATTTTTTTCACCTCGGTTCAAGTTTTTCTTTTTTTTCTCAATATCTGAATGAAATATAATCGCTTTTTTTCACTCATAGTTTTTCACCTCTTAACTTCATTATTTTTAACCGATCCCTGTGAAAACTGAGAATATTTTCGTATTATTCTGTTTTTCTGTGCGTGTTACGTTTTTTTTTGGTTCCTGTGGGAGTTCTTGTCAAACTAGAATGCGTTGAACACCGACCGAGAGATAGCTTAGAAATGAATTCTGTTCTGCTGGGTGTTTTTGTCTCAAGATGGATTGTTTTAGATGTTTGTTTTGAAGTTCTATGCTCCTCCATATGAACAAATTCACTGCGTTTTGCATGTCCGAGAGAAAAAATTCGATAACCGCATTATTCATTATATTTTTCCGCCTTTCAATATTCGTTTTTTGCTCTTGTCCTCTCACATTAAAACCGACATTACATATAATACGAAATTCTAATTTGTCTTTTCGGAATCTCTTAGCCTACTGTAAATGAAAAAGATGTCGACGGCGAAAAAAAATGAGAATGGGATTTTTTTTTGCTTCAGCCTGCCTTTTAATTTGATTTAATCAAAGAAAATTGTGCCGCCGTGTTTTCAGTTTTTTTTTTGGTTGCTCAGCTGACATCGAAAATATGTTTTTTTTTTTGTAAAAGTCATCTTGGTTTTTTTTGTTATATATGAGTCAATTTTCGAATCCTATGAAATTGGATTTTGTTTTGATGACAGCTATAAAAAATTTTGGAGGGCATCGTTTTTTCCGAATTGTTTTATTACGGAAAGCATATCCATTTGAGCACCATGGCAAGCTTCAGTTTTTCTCATAATTTTTGCCGTAATAGTTTCCTACGATTTTTTTTCTCTAATTATATCTCTGGATAGTTTGAAAGTTTGAAATATGTAGTTTTAAAAAATTCTATGGAAGCATTACATGTATTGCTAATTGGAGTATAATACATATTTTGAAATTCAAATTTCTATTTGTCAATCAACACAAAACATCAATTAGCGTGCGCCAATTATCTAACGTTCATATGCCAACTCAATGTTATTTATTTTTTGCATCAAGTACTCATTTGAAATGTGCAAAAATTATGTTGAGTGATGTATCTCTTGGGGACATATGTATGTGTCTAAAATTTTGTGCGTATGTGTTCGGGTTCAAAACATGTCTGGCTGGGTTCCTATTTTCGCGCTTTTCAAAATCTAGATGAAAAATGAGTGAAGGAAAACATGACTCGAATAAAAAAGAAAACAACAAGGAGGAGTTAGACACAGATATTAGTTTTTGGTCAATTTATTATAGCTTCTGTGTATTTTTTGTTTTTTCATATGGTTGTCAAGTCAACATATGTTCCGTTTTTTTTGTTGTAAAGAATGTTCATCTCATTTACAAATTGTAGAGAATCTCAATTTCTTCGCGTAATCATAAGATAAACAGAGAAACTGTTTTATCTTTTCTTTTATGCCATGAAAATATCACGTGCCAATTTTTTATGCTATGAATAGTGCTTTAGAATAATAAGACTCATCATGCCATACAATTTTTATCATATTCTCATCAAACTCATCTTTCACCTGAACTAATGTAGGAAAAAAGTTTATCAAGAAATAATCAAGATCAATTCAAATTCCAACTAATTGTCTCATGCGTTTTTATGCAAACAAAAAATGCAGAAAAAATCTGCAGTGAACATCAACAAATACTTGAGCAAATTTTTTCCCCATTGTGATCAATTAAAAACTAATTAGCATCACAGTAAGGAATGGAATTCCCACAGTTTGAAAATGTAATATTATCATAACAACTAGTTAGATGGGAAAATGTGAGAGTTTTCCTCAGTTGCGCGGTGTTTTACACACTTTTTAAGTTTTTCATCATGACCTTTTTATTTTGATCTTATCTCAATGTTTTTATTTCAACTCTTTTAATCTTAAGGTCTTTTGACACATATTATTCATCTTGATATTTGGTGTTTCTCTCAATGTTTTTTTCTTTGAAATCAAATTATCGAAACCTATTCTATTATTTTTTTTCTCAGCTTGTTTATATAAAACAATTTTGTACCCGTAATTTGATAGGGGAAAAAAAAAAAAAATTCTCACGATTTTCATTTGACATGAACCAAGTGCACTCACTTCATTCATACATCCTCATTATTATCATGCTTTTCTTCTGCTCATTTTTTGTGCGTCTCTTTCTCTCTTTTTTTAGCCACCAAAGAAAAAAATTCATCGATGCATAACAATGACACCTTTGAAAAAAATTCTAGTTAAAAATTTCAGAAACTTGATCAACAACCATGATACGTCGTCCAACGCTCAATCGAGAATCCGGTCAAGGACAAGTGTTTCACACTGTGACTGCTCACAAAGGTACTGGTAGCAAGGGTGATCGCGATGTTGAAGTTCGCTTCACTGAAATGCATGTAAGTTTTGATCGATGCTCTAGACTGACTTTATTTATTTTGTTGTGTTGTTTTTGTAGTTAATTGGATCTGGCACATTTGGTGTTGTTTACATGGCGAAATTGTGCGAGAATGACGAGACGGTTGCAATCAAAAAAGTTCCATTGGATGATAGATTCAAGAACAGAGAATTGCATGTGATGCGGGAGATGGATCACCCAAACATCACAAGACTTCTCTACTTCTATCAAACACAACAGGTTAGGAAAATGTTCAACTAATGAACTATAAAGGCAAAAAGTAATGATTTATTTACCTTTCCGGAAAGACAAATGTGAAATAGGTATATTAATTTGAAAAAAGGAAACATTTTTTTTACATCAAATGATTCAAGTTATAAATTCAGTTCGTGGGACACGTGGTACCCACTTTTAGTGAAGTTTACATTATCCTACAAAAAACCAACCTCAATTCTCTTGAGTAGAAACGTAGTTGATAGTTTCCTTCAAATTTCGGCTTTTAAAGTTTTTATATCATCATAATTCTGTTTTATTCACTATTTCATTAGATAGGTTTTTAATTGGAAAAAAACGAAGTATAACATCATCATGACATCATGATGAGTCTCATTAAAAAACCTTGTCAGAATTTCTAACACTCGAAGTTTAGTGCAGAAAAAAGGATCATGAGAATATGAATATTTCATCTCTTCAAGTTCCGAAAGCTCAACGGTTTTATCAAAGATCTACGAAGTATGAGAAATATCAAGACTGAGTGTTTTCGAAAATTTAAAATTTTTTTTCATAGATAATGAAAATCTTGTGGCCTGTTCTTCACACTGACAATTTTTATAGCCTGATGTCTATCTCAACATGGTTATGGAGTTCATGCCGAGCAATCTCAATCAAGTTCATCGTGAATTTGTCCACACCAACACATTGATCCCAACAATCTTTGTCAAATTGTATGGATTCCAAATGTTGCGAGGAATCGGCTTCTTGCACTTGCACAACATTGTTCATCGCGATATCAAGCCACAAAATCTTCTTGTCAACCATGAGAAGGGGATCCTGAAGTTGTGCGATTTCGGCTCGGCAAAACAATTGAAAGCGGGAGAACCGAACATTGCATACATTTGTTCGAGATACTACCGTGCTCCAGAACTTCTTTTCGGTTCGACAACTTATGGAACGGGAATAGGTAAGATTTTTTTTTCTGTAAAATGAACCCGAAGCACATGAAAATGTTTTTTATCAATGTATAAATCGATCCAAATGTAAAAAAAAATGGTTTCAGACACTTGGTCATGTGGAGCAGTCATCGGTGAGATGATGAACAACAGAGCCATTTTCACTGCCGACACATCTGTCGACGTTTTGGTTAGCATCATCAAGGTATCAAACATTTCTCACTTTTTTCATTTCATTTTGAATTTTGCAGTGCATTGGATCGCCATCGAAGGAAGAGATGATCAACTTGAACTGTCGTTACAGTAATATTCCTCTTACCAACCATGCTGGCAGTGGTTTCCAAAAAATCATCACCAAAAAATTGTCAACACCAGCTCTTGAGATCCTCACCAGTCTCCTTAAGATGGATCCAACTCAACGTATGAACCCATACGAGGCATTGGCGCTCCCATTCTTCAACGAACTCAGAAAGCCTGATGTTACTCTTCCAAATGGTCACCCTATTCCACAGATCTTTGACTGGCTTGAGAAGGAATACACTCACAATCCGGAACTCATTCGTCAAGTATGTTCACTTCAAAATAATCATCAAATTCAAATCTCATTTCCAGATCTTTCCACAACGCAAGGCTTCCACCTCGACGGTTTTGCTCCCATCGTTGACTTTGTAATACTGTGCTTTTTCATTCCATAATATACTACCCGTTGTGCTTTAAAGGGTGTTTCGGTTTTGTGGATCTCTTCTATTCTATACCTTTTTTCTAATAACTATATAAAATAATAACCTACAGCAATATTTTATTTTCATACTACAAAAAATCACAGTCATACAAATATTTAAAAAAAAACAACTTCAAGATATGGAAAAACATGAATAGAAAAAAAAATCAACGACTCACAAAATGACCTGAAATGTTGGAGATAGGTAGAAGGACCAACTCCAACATTAAGATATATCATTGGTCACCTTGTGAATCAATGATTATAAAAATTCTAAATTATGATGTTACACGTATCAAATGAACTCAGTAAACGAAAACGAGATGGGATGAAAACGATAAAAAAGCAGCGAAAAAACCATATCAGAAAAGCACAAAAATAATTCTAGTGACAATATTTCTAAAATTCAGAAAAAATTGAAGTGGGGGGAAATTATTGAGTATTTTAGAAGTTAGGTGTTTCATGAAAAAACCATGAAGTAATGATAATTGTTTAAACAACCCTGATTGCTATAAAACCGCAATATCTCAATGCAAAATGAAAACCAGAAATTATGCAGCAGCCCATAAACCTCCAGAAAAACCAGCACCCCATTTTCGTTCGCGTTTCCCCGTATTCTGTGTTTGACTTTTGTTTCTGAAAAAAGAGATAAAATGAGATGAGAAAGAGGAAGTGGATGTTACCGTATCGGAGTAGCACGCTTCGTTATATAATTTCCGAGGAAAAATGCGAGAAGAGATAGGATGATGCAAACAACAACGACGACTAGAGCCCATGTTGGCCAATGACTTTTTGTGTCCTGAAAAAAAATTTGTCTGAAAACATTAAAGTTGAGACTTCATACAAAAACTACTAAAAACCCATGTTCATTTTCTGCAAAAAACTGAAATACATAGAAAAAATCTTACCTGATAGTCGTCATCAGAAGAGTTTGAGTTGTATTGTTGACGGTAAGCTTCTTCCATTTTCATGAGTGCAACTTCTGTTATATCATCCAACAATGACAAGTTATGACTTCCAGGGATCTGTAATTTCAATTTTTCACCGAATTTTTCTAGGCGGCACGTTTTGAACATTTGTTCTCAAATGATAACGAATGCATGAAATTGAACGAAAAAAAACACGGGTCGAAAAAAGACACCATAAAAAGTTTTTAGTGATTCTGTAATGCGATCTTATTTTATGTGAAATGAGTGCATCTAATTAAAACATTTTTCAAAAATGAGAATCATAATAACAACTTCAGTTTTTATTTTAGGGACCCGTTTTGACAAATAGAGAAATAATGAAGAAATGACATTTAAATTGAATGGTTATTTGAGACGATGTGCATTTTTAGAAACAATTTTGGAAGTTGGTTCTTAAATGTATGTTGATGGAAAGAGCGTGGGAACTAGATTTAGGAAGATTTGGAACAACAGGAAGCCCCCAAAAAGACAGGGAAAAAAGCAAAAGTTCATGAAACTACGCGTTTTTGTGTGGTGGTAAAAAATGGGGATGAAGTATGTGGTTTACTCTGGTTTCTAGGATTTGAAAAAAAAATAAAATATATAAGAGGCTTCAGAGATTTTTCATACAATTGTTCGAATGATTGCACCAGTTCTCACAATTTGTAATACCTAAATCCAAAATCACAAAGTTGTAATGAATTTTTTCGCCAAGTATATTCAATAACAACTCAGTTTTTTAGTTGATGACCTATGTCTCTAGAAAAAATGACACGACATTGAAAAACTGACACCATCATTTTTTAATAGAACAAGAAATAGTGGATAGGAGGTAGGATTTCAATTCATATAATATGCTTCGTCGTTGTTCTATCTAATGAAAAAAGAGCAAAAAAAACGAGAATCGCGTGATGTCAAAAAATTATTTAAACACGTTCATATGTTTCAGGAACTAGAACTAGAACTCCGAGTTGTTTACTCCGACGAAAAAAGAAAAGGCCGATATCAAATAACAAAACGCATAAGATTTTTTTCAGTTTCTTCAAATACTTTGAAAAATGGAAAGAGAAGCGACAACAAAAGTGTTCCAATTTGTGTAAATAAATACATGCAGATGGTCTCCAATCCTTGGAATGTTGTATTATTTTGAGAGAACACAAAAAATTATAATAGGTATGTATTTGATATAAATCCATGTCATTTCCTCACGTACTGAACTTGTTGTTGTTGTTGTTTTTGCTTATACCTGTATAGGCTAAAAATTTTCTTATTGTTGAATTGAAATGTATAAGAAAAACAACAACATCTGTGTGAAAAATTCAAAACAATAAACATACCCGATCAGAAAAATAGTAAACATATCCTAAACATATATATTCAGAAAAAAAACTGAGGGGTTAATATGTAGAATAATGTAACCGATTTTCAAAAAGAAAGATAACGCAAAGAAATTGAGCATTTTGTAAGTAAAAAGATTGTCTGGATGAGAAGATTCACATTTCAATTTTGACGTTAAACAATTCTCGAAGAGACAGAATAAGGAAGTGAGAAAAAGATGAGATTAGACTTTGTAGAAAAAAGACAGAGTTTCAATTTATCATGTAGTGTATAAATTGGAGCGCAGGTTCACATGAATCACGACCAGATAGAGTGACTAGTTAGGTGATAATTCTGAACTAGGACCAATATCAACAAACATAGTTCAGATTACCAAGTTGGTGAATGAATCTTTTAAAGAACCCTTCTCACAAAATGAATCAATCAATGTATACCTTCTAAGGATATGAAGTATGCAGTAAAGTTTTGATTCTGTGTCTTGAAGAGGTTCATTGATTTAGAAAATGTTGATCTTTCACACAAACCAACCAACTATTAAAAAACAACTAAATGATATCGTGTAGACATTCCACTAGTAGACATAAACTGAAAAAAGTGAACAAGAATTGTGTTTCGTTTCTCCTTTTTGTTATTCCTCCCCTATTTCAGTCATCCAAACCCGTATTGGCCGCTGAAAATTTTGTGTGTGTGTGTGTGTGTGTGTGTGTGTCTATTTTCAGGAATGTTTTCGCGCCAATTCTTTTGAGACTTTAAATAATTTATAAACACAATTTTTCCTCTTCAAAAAAACGGTGAAATTTTTTTTCATGAGAGAATTAGAAAAAAAGAAGAAATATGACCGAATTTGAGAGAGAGAGGAAGTGTAGAAATGGGTCCATTTTTTGATGCATACAAAAACAATACTACTAAAATTTTAAGTGTATGTTTTTTTTCAAAAAAAAAACCAATAACGGAATCGTTGAACTCTTGATCTTTTGTCTCTGAGTGAGTTGACAGGCTAATGTGATAAAAAACACTGTCAAGATTATGTGATTCTGAGTACTAAGAACTCACAATCAAAATCAGGAGTTTGAAAAATCTGAGAAGCAAATAGAATTTGTTTTTTTCAAATGGGAATAACGAGTTTGTCTGGGAGTTGGAGAAGGTTAATAAGAAGTAACTGACTTAAAAAACAAATATAAATAAAGCTACAAAATTGTAATCTAATTCGTGAGAAGGAAGTTATAGTCAATGAAGAAATGCACTTTGAGTTATTCGAAAATCATTCCTAATTAGGATGATTTTAGTTTCATGACAAAAATAACAGAAAAACAACCAACCTCGAATTGCAGTCCTGGATGTTTTCTCACTGACAAATGTGGATATATCGTGTCGTTTTGAACAAGGAGCAATAAAAATGAATCAATCTGACAGTCTGAAAAATGTAACCATATTTATGTCTCGATGTGTAAGCATAAAGAAAATTGACTTCTGCATAAATAAATGTCTTCGTTGCTCGCTCTAGACCTTTTTTATTCAATTTATTATGTGTATATGTCCAAAGAGTATTGTGTAACGGCAGGTCCTGTTTTTCGCAAAAAAAAAAACATGAAAACATACCTGATTTCATCCATTTTCGATGATTTTGCTCGATCGCTTTGGGAAAATCAATATTTGAGCTGCATTCCGTTAAAGTTATTGTGAAACTTGGTCGAAAATTACTGAAAAAATAAAGTTGAGATCCATAGATAGAATTTATTTGTCTGTTTTTCACTGAAAGTCGAAAAATATTTTTGCAATTTTCAACCGCTGTAACATTGATAAATGTATATATCCAACCAATTTTTCTTGTTTTTTATTGGTTTCTCTATCACCCACCTATTTTTCAAACTTGAACCATGCATAACTTTATAAGTTTTACCATCATCTGGATCATATCGACATATACTAAACATTAAATCAGCTATACTTTGAACTCGATTCAAAAACGTTGGCGTTAATAAATGTTCACTGGCACATATATATTCATTAACCTGTCGACAATTTATTTCACACGATTTGCTGATTTTGATAAGTGACAGTATTGTAACTATTACATTTGAATAGTACATTTCTGAAAAAAAAATCATGTCAAAAAAAAGAATCCATTGGACAAAAGTTGCGTCAGAACGAGTTCATTGGTCGAGAAAAATAATAGCTTTTTTTGCTTTCTCTCCCTGAATATGTTGAAAAATATGTGAATTTCCTGTCTGATGTGCACATCAAAAATTATCAAGGAGGAAAAAAAACAACTTGGAATGAGGGGGGTCGAAAAAGAAGAAAAATTTGAAGAAAATGAGGAAAAATGATTGGGTATGACCAACGAACAATTGAAACAATTGTTCAATTGGGAGGAATTTCCGACTTTATGATGATAATAACCTAGAAAGCTAACACCTTAGATTAATTTTAACACAATCAGCAAGAAGCCTTGCCGGCTGATTTGAAAAAAAAAACACTTAAAAATCTGATTTTCTCAAAAAAAAAATTCAAGAGAACTCTAAAACTGTTTTCCGAAGGACTACGTGTTCACCCAAGACCACATTTTCTCTTTAAAAGTGGTTGAACTTTGGATGGAAATAAGATGCAAATCGAATTTATCGTCGAATTTGAATGAATAAAGATGAGAAACAGACAATGAACTTTTAAAATACTATAAATCGAATGTCTATTTGGCAATAACATACATCTTTTCCCTGTAAAAATCTAGTACCAGTTCATGCAAAAAATTGGGAAAACTTATTAGAAGAAATGTGTGGTCCTGAAAAGATGAAGAAGAAAAAAAGCTGGACAAAAAGAAAACTTCGTGGTGCGAAGGTGATATTTGATATGTTCGTTTGTTCGACGTATGTAATGAAAAATGGATTCATGTTTGTCAAACTTTTGCAATTCGTTATACTTTTGATCTTCGAAATCTAGCGGATTTTGTAAATCTGTAAAACTTGATCAAACGACTATTTCTAGAAAAGATCATTGATTCACTTTCTTTCTATTTGTCCTTTTTTCAAAAAATTGCCCCTTCATCATAAATTTGGATCAAATCTGAAAAAAATGAAACAACACGTCGAGATTTTCAGAATTCGACAGAAAAGATTGATGGCAGCTATTGCGCATAATAAAAGTGTCATCGGGTTGTTTATATATTTGAAGGAGAATGAAGAAAACAGAAGAGACAAAAAATAGGGGGAAAAAAAATGAAATTTCATATATTTATTTATTTAAAACCAAAAACTAGAGTTTGTAGAACGTATAGATAAAGCAAGAGAATTGACAGATATTTTTCGACATTAAAAGGTTCTTCAATTTGTCAACTCAATTTGCCGGTCATTGCAGAAGTTTAATGAGATGAGTGCGGTAAAAAAAAAGAATAAACTATGTTTGAATCAAATTTATGATGGACAGCCAAAAAGAGAAATTGTGGAATTTTAAATTCAACATCGATTTGTTTCTGGTGACGCTTAACTTAATTTTTGTTGGTGTGCCGAATAAAATTGACCTTTTTGTGAGAAAAAAAGGAATCAAGAATGTATCCATGGAGAAACGGAGAAGAAATGACTCTAGAGTTATCATATTTCAATTCATAAAAGATTCAAATGATGTTTAATGGGTCAGCATAGTTATTCAGATTTTTTTGAATCCAATGAAAATTTTACTAAGAGATTGGAACTGTGGTCCATGAAAAACGTAGGATTTTTTTTCTCATTTTGTTATACCTTCCTGAATGATTTTATAAATTTTCACTCCTAAAAACTAATTAAAAAATGTTCAAACTAGATAGATTGTACAAAAAATTATTTCGTTGAATTTGTGTTCAGACTGGGTCACAAAACTTTGGCCGATTACACTGGCGGATGTTTGTACTTTTTGACTGTTCCTAGTTTGCACTAATAAAAAATCATCAAAACATCCAGACAAAGTTTTAAATCTTACAACAGAAGACAGTGATTTATTCTTAACAGTTTCTAGTGACAAACTTCGGGTTAATCAAATCAGATTTTTAAAAGAAACTTTGAAAGATTTGCAAAATGACTTTTTTTGAAAAATGAAGTATCAAAGTTTTTCCTGCATGCAAATAGAAGTTGATATGATTCTCATAGCTTCAAAAAGTTGAAATTTTCGAAGACAATAGGTAAAGGCACTTCACAGGTTTGTTTTTGATTGGACGTGCAAATCGAAATAATGAAATAATTGTGTAATGTAAAAAATAACAGAATTTGGAAGATCTTTTTGAAAAAGTTCGTAGCAGATTTTTTTTCATATCTACTCTGTATTTTAAAATGGAAAAACAGAGCATATGATAACTTTCAAAAAACAATTTTTCAAGAAAAATGACTAATCCATATTTGTAAAAACCTCATCCATCAATTGGAAAAACGAGCAAAAAGAAATAGTCGGTATCAGAGTTCTTAAAAATGGTTCAAGCAGGTGTTAAAGACCAAAAAACAACAACAAGAGCACCAAGCGACAAACATTGCCGAAAAAAGAGATGATGATGACGAAAACAAGAAGAAGGGTGTGAGTTTCACATTTGTTTTATCTAGACAACTCATCTCAAACTTATTTTCGTGCCAATAAAACTTTTTTTCGTGGGGGAGAAAAAACCATGTATGTTTTCATTAGTTTGAAGCTGTCTTTGTGTTTTTCATCTTTCTCTTGCTGGCTCATCAGATAATTTATTTTTTTCAATCAGCGGACATCTGACTGCTCTGTGCTGTAGAATGAAAAAGAAGTAGCAGGTGTGTATGTATCAGATATCATAAACTTTTGGAGCGAACAAGAAAACAACAAGTTTGTTTGAAGTTTTTCATCTTGAACAACAATAATAGATTGACAGAAGGAAATAAAAATAGATGGAAAATGGGGTTAGTAACATCAAAATAAATATTATTCAATGGAACTGATGGGTTATCGAGGAAAAAAACAATTATGAAAGTAAGCGAGTTGAAAAAATATCGAAAAATATACAAAAAATGCTGCAAAAAGAGTTATTAAATTTCTTAAAGCAATGATGGTTTTTCATCGGATCCGAAGTCGTAGTTAATGTTATCGTAGTACGAGACGATCATACTATAAGGATTACGAGATGGTTCAACATCGTTGATTGAAGCATCCGCAATAGTCGAGCTAAAAAAAAAGAACAATTGCATTTACAACTCTGATTCTGTTTATTTTCTTTTGTTTTTGCAAAGAAAAATAAGAATCCTTTTTTACTAAAAATTGTACGAAAATTTTCATAATTGGTCACTTATTGGTTCTAGACATTTATTTTTTAGAAAAATAGTTTCATAAAACATCAAAGACTGAAATCGTCAGAGTTGTTGAAATTTTACTCTTTCTGTTATGCATTATTTTTTTCCATTTTTCAACACTCGACAATCCTTTTTAATAGTTCCACAATTTACAGATTCCTAGGTTTGAAAAAATCCAAATAATCTCTGGTTCGTTTTTTTTTAAATTGTGACATTCATTTGACAACTGTAGATTTTTGTAAATGAAGTGATGGAGTTTCGCACTTTTAAAACTGTGTTTGGCATTCTTGAACAAGACATAAAAGTTTTGAAAATCAATTTCTTTACAGAAGGTTGATTACCTTTGGCTTTCTTGCAACGATGCGTTTGCGAGAATGTTCTCTTGGCGTTCTACCAATGTCCAATAAGTGAATGCAGCAACTGTCGCAAAAATGTTGTTAGTCAAGAAGATTGACAAGAAAAACCACATTTGACATTGAACAGTTGAGACGAAAATCAAATCCGTAAAATGAACACAAAGCCATGATGAAGCCTGCAATTCAAGAAGTTTTATTTTTGTAGCAAATCCAATAAAACAGGTTTTTTTGTCTAAAACTAAGGAAAATTCCTGGTGATAATAGAGAATCGTTTGATTTTACCAAATGATCAACCTTTTTCTGTGATCAAAGTTTACATTTTTCAAGTCAATATCAACCACAAAACATATATGTGTTCTAATTGGTTATTTTCCGTCTCAAAACCAATTTGAACATTAGTCATAATAAATGATGGATCGGTTTTTAGGGGCAAACAACTTCCGCTTATTTTCACTGAAGATATCTGAACTTGTTCGTGATTTACTGATATTTATATATTCTTTCGTATAGTTGCTTTCAGTGAACAATTTTTTTTTATTATTTTTGCGAAAGTGTCAAAAATCTTATCAGTTCTTTTCATAATTTTTACACAAACTTTCGAACCATTTTTGAATGTCATGCTCTTCTCACTGCATTTTATTTTCATGAAGCGATGCAGAAGTAAGTATCACTTTTGATAATCAGAGAGCTTCTAAGTAATACAACACAAAACTCCATGTTTCAGAATTTTCATTTTTTTTTAAATTCAATGACGAAATCATTTCTAATGAGACTTTATACAGTAGTTCTGAGAATTGTATTTTTATTAATGAGTACAATTTTGTAAACTTACGATTGACGAGATAACCAAGTAAATAATCAGAATGTAGAGTGGAATTGAAGGAAAACTACTGGCCATTTTTCTGAAAAAGCAAACAATTTTCATCAAAAAATGAAGAAAATAATTGTGAAGTGTTCGAAAAAGACATAGACAATAGAACAAAAAAATAATGGTTTTTTATGCAAAAAAAAAACAAGGACTCCAATAACGAAAAAAGTGTTCATAATTAGTTTGTTGATAACTGATTGATACATAGATAGTGAAGAAAAACTAATTATCAGAGTCAATTCTGTCAGTTTTATTTCTTTTGAGTATAAAAAAACTCTCTGTTTGTTATTTTTGATATGAATCCCTAGTGTCAAAATTGCATTGATATTTTCTCTAAAATTATTTGTTTTTCTTTTTTGCAAAAAACAGCAAAACTGGGTGTTTTTAATATAGGGAAACGGGATGTCTCTTTTTAATATTATTATTATTATAATGACAAGGAAATTGGAAATTCTGTGGAAAATTTTTACTTTACAAAATTAGAAAAACTCAGTTTTCTATAGAGGAAAGGAACATCACAGTTTTTGTTCCGAAAAGAGACATCACATTTTTTCAGTATACGAAATCAAAAAAAAAAACGTTTTAATCATGGTTTTCATTAAATTGGAGGAATGGTCTTTAATTATACCGAAAATAGATTTTGTTGGAGCATATGATTTTTTGAATTTCACCTGGATAAATGTCAAGTCAAAAAATCATAAAATAACCAAAAAGTGTTCGATATTTTGGCGAAATATTAGGAACAGTTGGGAAATGAGTAGACTAGCTATCAGTCACTCTTATTGAAGTCAAAAAAGGTGCTAAAATGTGCGGATTAATTTCGTACAATTTGTGATAAGGTAAATACACCCATCAAAAACTGCTCTAAAAATAAGAAAGCGTGTGAAAAGTACAGAATCAAAAAAATGTTGCGTTTTGTTTAGTTTATCGATGCAATTAAATATTTTATTGGTCAATGTTAGGAAAGTTTAACGAGTGGACCTAGACAAATACGTGTTATTCTCTAAAACATGCTAGTACAGAAAAAAAAAGATAGTACTAATCACATTATATTCAGGTCTGAAAAAAACAAGAAGGATTGATTCGCGAGAACAGTATCATATTAAATGACGATCCGTTCGATTTATAGAAAGAGGAGGAGCCAATAGACAAAAAATCGGGCAAAATATTATAGATTTTTTGGCTAAAATATTTCGTAAGATAAAAAATGAGAAAAAAAATCATTGCCCGATGAGAATTTGGTATTTTTAACAGAAAAAATGATGATTTAATCTCCTTTTCTTTCGACATGATGGAAACTCAAGTAAAACATGAATGAATTTTAAGATTTTCAAAATATCCGGTAACAAAGAATCTCTTCGGTTGAAGAAATACTATGAAATACGTTTTTTTGGTTATTTAAATACATAATAGCGGTGTACCAATAATTAACAATATATTTCTCACATTAAACATTGTTAATAATGGCTCATAAAGTGTGAGAACTATGACTAAGAAGCGGTCTCATTTTTACTCAGTTTTTTATTGAATATTGTTTCTAACCACATTTTTCACATTATTTATGGGTTTTTCACATTCTTTGTGGAACATTTGGGATCCGTCTTTCTCTTCTCATTGATAACGAAATTCAGAAAGTTTTGCAAGAAAACAAACGTTCGTTTGTTTTTATTTAACAAAATATTCTGCGCTTGTTGTAATAATTTTCATCGAAGAAAATTTTGTTGATTTCCAAGAAATCACAGTATTTTTCCAGTACTTTTTTCGAGAAAAAAAATGAGATTTTAAAGTACAATAATATGTTTTTTGAAATACAAAACGGAAATTTAAAAAAAAAAGCTATGACGTTGGAGACTAGCCACACCTACCTTTGCACAGAGAAAAGTGAACTCATTCAACTAGGAAATAGTGTTGAAACAAAATTATCAGATTATAAAACAACACATTAGTATATTATCAATGAAAAATTGGGTGTTGAAAAGAATGCAATGTTTTTTTGAACTTGAAAATGGAAACAAACCTGAAGTATAAAAAAATGAAAAGAAAAAAGAAAATAAGAGGGATTATGAAAAAAGAACTGGCCAACCCCAACTGATGTGTTCTTTTTTCCGATTTTTCTTTTCGGACTGATAGGTTTTTGTCGTTATGGCAGATCGTTTGATATAATAACCAATTTATCACTCGTTGTTCATGCTGTTCTGTTTTTTCTTCGTCTGTTGATGAGATGCCATTCAATCAACAGCCTGTTTCAAATTGTCTATTTTTTTGGGCATTTTTTCAAGGATTATTCTGTCAAAAAGGTATACAGATTATTTTTCGTATTTCAGATCAAAGACTATTACGTGTTATCAAATTTGTGATCAGGAAAAAGTGGTTAAAAATTAAATGTTCAAAATAATAAAATGAATGAAATATGAATATGCTATTTTGAGAACAAATAGAAATGACCATCAGATGATTCATACAATAAATAGCACAATTTCTTGCAAAAGAAACGATCATTTGAAACAGAAAAATGTTTCTCAACAGAAATCATTTAGATCGTATTTCTTCTTTTCAAACGAGCAGAAAAATGAAAAACAGCTGCCATCTCAACCTTCACACTTCACTACAGAAAAAACGTGTCTATATATTTGTATACTATTGAAATTTGTTGTTAATTGGAAATATAAAACTTCAAATTTGGGTACATGAAAATAACGCATTTTGTTAGAAAATACTTTTCCAAAAAGTGAAAGCTTGTTAAATTTTTATAGAAATTGACAGATTTACTATATATACTGCCGAACTAGAACTTGAACCAGTTTTCTGAAATCGTTGTTGATTGTGGGTGGGATCAAAAAAGCAACTCCGGAAATGATTGAAAAGTGAACTGTAACCTTAGAATTTGATAAAAATTGGTTGAAAATGTGACCCGAAGAATATCAAATAAACCAGCCCCCACGTGGAAAACAGGTCCCCAATTAATAAGGATGACGATTTTTCAACAACGCTAGTTGATTTCTTGAACTCCAGTCGTAATGTGGTAGAATAGGGTCACGTTTGACGGCGGAATAAGACCATGGACCAAAGGGCGAGACTAATATGAAAAATTTACAGAAATTTTCTGAATAGTTGGATCCTTGTTCAAAGATGTTGTAACTGATAGAACAGTGAAAGTATGTGTTGTTGTTGTTTTATTCTGAATAGTTTGAACTTCAATATCAATCATTTCCAGAATTTCATGTTTTTCAGTCCAAGCAATCATTCCAAACTCGAATAGTGTATACCGTCAGCAACACATGAAATACGTAATGGATGTTTACAACTTCAAACAAGTGAAAATGACATTTAAAAATGTATTTACTACTGTCGACTAACGTCAGTGTTGAAATGTATTTTTGAGAAGTTTGAAATGTATTCTACCGTAAGAAAACTCTATCTAATATAAAAACGCCTCTCCATGCCCAACATATTCATTACAAACTTCGGTCTGGCTCTTCGTTTCCATCATGCTGGATCTAATCCTCAACGATAGGAAGATTCCGATTGAATTTGGATATCTCTGGTTTCGCAACGACTACCATCGAGCGAGCTCGAGTAACAATCTGTGTGACATCGAAATGCAAGAGAACTTGGGAGAACGGCGTAACTCTTGTCGAATGTTGGGTGACGATTTGGTGGAGAGTGAGCGTCGAAGAATTTTGAACGCGAAGCGAGACACTCTCCAAAGACAACAACGCATCGAACAAATCGAGGCGGAAATCGAGAATGAGATTGTTGTCACCGCTCAAAACACGGTGAGTGAAAACTGGAAAAAAAACTAACATCCCTTCCATCCCACAAAAACATTGTAATAATATGAAAATTGTTTCAGTTGGAGTCGGATTCTCTTGATGAGAATAATGGTGGTGAGCCAACAAGTGCCGCTGAATGGAATCGTCGGATTCGCGAGGCAATCATCAAGCAGAACAACGAGTCCATCGAAATCCCAACTTTCAGCCGAGTCTACATTCCAACTTGGTACGACATGTAAGTTATCACAAATCTAAAAACGTTAAAAAAAAATTCTATTGTAGTTTGTGGGCTGTCGTCTGGTTTGTTGTTTTTTCTTTCGTTCTCGCTATTTTCTGCTACAGATTTCAAGGAATCTTTATTACAATTTTCGAATCGGTAATTGAGTGGACTGTCTATGTTTACACCGTCATTTCACAACACATCGTACATGGAATTCGAAATCTTCGTCAACTAGTCGGTTTGACCAACGAATAATTAAAATATACTTAAATGAACCGAAATAAAGGCGATTGAACACTGTTAAAACATATAGTACACGTATTTGTTAGGTTAATTTGAGAAGATATTCCTCCATATTTTTGAAGTTTTCACTCTGAGAGTCATGCTTGGCATCCACATATGGTATTCCAGTGTATGATGTGTTTCCAATCAATTCTCTTGAGTCATTTGTTGACTCGCTGGTGAAAGCGAATGACTTATAAGAAGCGAGCTCGTGAAATAAAACTGTCATTTCTTCCATTACGTTAAGTGAATGATGAACAGTAGTACTCTGGAATGTAGAAAATTTTGAATAAAAACTAATTCTAGATAGCAACATACACTTGATACAAAATCTAGGTGATTTCTCGAAAACGCATCGACCAGTGCTTGTGCAGTATTTCTTGGTGTTTGTTCCTCTCGTAAATACTTCAGCACTGTCCTGAAAACAACAGAAAAATTATAATTTCCACAAATTTTGACTCACGAAGGAATATTGTCCGTATTCATTTTCTTTAGATTCTCAACTACACCATCAGACAGTAAAATGAGATATTTCCAATTTTCTCGTATCATATGATGTTGAACCAAAGGTTCCGATATGACAGGAGGACCTGTAGCATTTTTGAAATCATCAATTTCCGTGTAAAAAAGACTTCTGTGTAGATCTCCGATAGCTCTTGTTGGGTTTTCGACTTTCTGAAAATGAAAACATTAGTTTTGACTGAAAAAATCACTTTTGTGGTTGTATAAACACGAGAAGGTTCAATACCACACCACAAAACGGTTAGTTCACATCAAAAAAACATTATGAAAGGAACGAGATGTTTTTTTTCCACCATCCCTTCGAAAATAATTTGAGTTTTCCTCTTACCCATTCCTCATTCTTTCCTCCAATGAAAAGTTAGAAAAAAAACTCACATCTGGATCAACTTGCAAGTGTAATAATCTATCGATTTCTTCCTCATTTGTGTTTTCATGGATAATATCATTCAATTGAATTGGAATATCATCACCAGCATAACTATCTTGTATGATCACAGCTCTACAATTGGAGAAAAATTTTTAAGAGAAAAAATTTAAGCGACTCACATAGATCGTCCACAGCTGATTATGTACATATCATTTTGAATTATCAATGCGACGATTAAAGTTGTTCCTCTGCTGATCTGAAAATTCTTTCTTATTCTTTATCTAATAAGAATTTAATTTGAAAATCCTCACCCTGTCATTGATTTCTTCAATTGAAAGATGGTTCGAAATATTTTCTTGCACTAGTAATCGATTTGATAATGTATCACCGTGAGTTTGCATATATTCTTGGACCACTCTCTCATACTTCTGCTTCAGTGATGTGATAACCTGGAGAAAAAAAATATATAAACCAAAAATCTCACCATGATTTTGATTTCGCTTACATCTTCAGGTTTTTGAGCAACTGTGATTGGTTGTTCTTTGAAAATAACATGAACTAACTGATTCATAACATATTTGGCAGCTTCATCACCTCCATTGAATCCCGAAAATACCCCGTAAAATAGAAATGGACCCATTCTGCAATTAAAAAGTTCAATTCCTCAATTGAAAACAGCTGAACTCACTTTATATTTGTATGGCATGTATATAAATGTGGCTGCTCATTTATGGGCTCAAAATTCTCTGAATATCTACATTTACTTCGCGAGCCGATACCTAAAAATAATTGTTTTTAAAAATCTACATTTATTAAAGATTACCTGATTTTTCGCAAGGATCCGAAACACCGTCCATTCAACAATGTTGCATACTATGCCACAACGGGCATAAAACATAACAAACAATGCAAATGCGAGAGACGCAGAGAAAAACAGAAATAACAACCTCGCAGGGACGAAATCGAGTGTATGCAGTAAATGCGCCCTATCGCTAATTCTCATTGGCAAGCGGAAACCATGACTGCCATTTCTCTTTTTTTTCGTTTTATATATTTCTTCGACCGGTTTTGCACTGTTTACACCTCAGGACTTCTTTTTTCTTGTTTATCTGACTATTTGATTGCGTGGTATGCGTTTTAATATGTAATTTTACAGAGGAACGCGTGATATTCCTGCCGCCTAGTTGATAGTTCAAAACATCCGAACAAAATGGCAGGAATTATCAAGAATCAACTTATCAAACACCTATCAAAGTGAGTTTTTTCTCAAAGTTTATCATCAATACAATTTTTTTAGATTCACTCGAAATTTGAAACCCGAACAAATATCGTTAGATGTACTGAAAGGAAATAGTAAACTACAATTCATTGAGATCAACGAAGAAGTTCTCACAGATATCTTGGTATGTCTAATAGTTAAGTTTTTAGAACTAAATTAGTCAATTTATTTTCAGGAGCTTCCTACCTGGTTAAGAATAAAAAGAGCATACTGTACCGGAGTGACAGTGAATGTCCCATGGACTCGACTGAAATCTTCACCTATTCAAATTGTGAGTTATCTCCCCCATTAAGATTTTAACAAATATTTTTTTAAAGTTTATCGATGAAATCAATGTAGATGTAGAACTTTCAAGTGGACCACCAGCAAAACGAGGAGAAAATCCATTTGGGTATGTTCAAACCAAAAACCAGACAATAAATTATAATAATGTTGTTCAGAAACCTTGGCGACAGTAATTCGTATGGCTTTGCGGACAAAATAGTAGAAAACATGTCCTTGTATATAAACACAGTTGAAATTAATTTTGATTCCGATGCGTTTGGAGGATCTTTCATGTTGCAACGATTATCAGTAGAAAGTAGAAGTCCCGGATGGGCTCAAGTTCAAGATTTGAAACAGACCAGAATTACTTGTTCGAGTACTAATCGAACTTTGATGTATAAACAAGTAAGTGTTTCGTGAAATTTTTTCTTTGAAAAAAAAAACAAATTTGTTTTAGTTATCTTGGCATCTATTGAGAATTGAAGCATCTGCAAAAACCTCGAAAGATGAGAAACGATCAAAAATAAATGCACCGCTTCGCCTTATAACTTCTGGTGGAAAAATCAGAATCGCTCTTAAGAAAAGTAGTATAGATGGTTCAGTTATACATGCTAGAATTCAAACAATATTAGAAGATATCTTATGGGTTGCTACGTTGCCACAACTTCGATCTGCAATTTCTTTTGCGTCATATATTATGAGTCTTGTTCAGGAATCACAAAAAGAATTGTTCATTGTTCCAACTCCTTCAGGATTTTCGAATCGTCCTTCAAAAAATGAAACACCAGGTGTAGATTCTTCATCTTCAACTTTCAAAGCGTTTTACTTTGATCAAACATCTTATCATCTTCATGTAAAGAAAATTGATCTTCATCTTTGTGATGATGCACATGCATCAAGCTGTAAGTTTTTTTTTGAAATAAAATAGAGAAAAATCAAAACAAAATTAAATTACAGGTTACCCTCCGAATTGGGACATTAACAGTGGAGCAATGCAAGTGACATTGTTCCAAGTATTGATCGATGCGTATCCAACAGCATTGGCAACATCTGACCGGTCAACGTGGATGAGATATACTGCACCGAATGCATTCACAAATTGGATGCACTCAAGACTTTCTGAACAATACAACGAGATTATGAAAGAGACAAAAGGTTTTGTTTATACATATTAACATGACTCATCCTCATTTTTTATTCCAGATGCCACATTGAAAACAAGATTAGAAAGATGTTGGCCACAATTGATGGGATTTCATGTGATTGTTCGAATGTTTGATTTGACAGTACAATGTGTTTCTGATATGAATACCAAGAAAGATGCTCTAAAGAATCTGTTTGTTAGCGAGAGGTGAGGGTTCATACCGGAAAGGAACTTTTAAAATAATCCTCAAAGTGAAAAAATTATCAAAAATGTGAAAATATGTTAGAAAGTTGTTCTTTAAACAACTTTATGAATGCAAATCGTATTCTATCATAAATTTTTTTCTAGCGTTTGTGAAAAATATCAAGGCATAAACAAAGTTCAACTGAGATCATAGCAAATTGTTCATGAATCTAATCCAGTTTTATTCAGACATCTCCGATCTCTACCTCATGACCAGCACATTGTTCATTTTGAATTTGCCAACTACTTCCATCCGATGACTGATACTCTGCCTGTTCCAAAACCTGCAGCTTACCTCCAACTTGGTCCATTTTCTCTAACTTTTGATGAAAGAACACTAAGATGGTGTCTTTATGTTGCACATAACTTGCAGTCAGCTATCGAGGATGGCAAATTGAAAGTTCCTGTTGATGCGAATGTCCAAGCTCCAGATCTCCGTTTTGATCTAATAATGCCAAAAGTAAAAAAAAACTTCACTTGTATTCAAAATGAAATTCATAATTTTTTTTAGATTGTGATTCCTCTACCCAATCCGATATCCGATGCTCGTCTACCTCATCGCCTAGTTGCATCTATGTCCTTATTGTCAGTATCATCTTGTTCTTTCGAATTCAATCAAAAAGCACATTTCCGAAACTTATCGGGTCTTTGTAACAACGTCAATGTTCAAAATGGAAACGAAAAATTTATTCAACACTTGAACGATTTGAATAATGGAGTTGTACCACCAGGTTCAGAAAGATTATATATAAGAACATCGCCTCTATGGGTAGATACGGATCATGGTCACAACACTAAAGGTCTTCCATTAGTTTATGATGTGAGTTACTAATAGTGCGAAAACCTGGTTTCATTTTTTTCCTAAATTTCAGATTCCATTAGTTGGAGGTGCAATTCTCCATCCAGACTTTATTTCTGCTTTTGTTGAACCAAGTGAAGAAGTGACTGTTATGATTGATCATTTCCAATTTCTCCAAGTTACTCGGTTGTCAGCAAAACTCTCCGAGTTCTTCGAAGTTCTGGCAGCTGATCAGAAACATTTCACTGGAGGGAAACCAACATCTGCACCAACAATATCATTCCTTGCTGTTATTGATAAGGTAAGTAGCTTCAAAATAATAAAAATAAAGAAACTACAATTTTTAACGATAATTACTTCTGTAATAAACCTTGTTATTCAGATTCGCGCCCATATTCTGTTAACAATGGGACCTTTGCCTTCTCCATATGATGCGTGTCCAGCTGTTACTGATATCAACAATAGTTTTATGGATCGCTTATCAGGTATGTTAATCAATTTATTATTTATTAATTTATTAATCAGTACAACCTTGAGATTAAAGAAAGGGAAATAATTTGATACAAAATATATAGCACTTGAGTTTGAACGGTAGTAAAAAACGTCTAGGTTAGGTTAGAAATACACATTTGTTTGGAAGTAAGATGATGAAGGGAATTAGAAAATTATTCAGCAAGAATCAATTGACACGTATGAGATCCTCAAACAATGAGGAAAAGAGATAGTTAAAATAAATGAATTATTGTGGAGCGACTTCGTCGTTTGACACACTTTCAACTTCTTCATCTTTGCTAAACTCTTCAACTGGCTCGGCACTCTTTGATCTTGGTGCCAACCATGGTGGCATATTGGCCATCATTCTTTGTCTCTCACGAATTCTTGCTGGAACCTTTGGTGGAGCTGCAGTTGTGGTAGTGGTGGTGGTGGTGGTAGTTGTTGGCTCTTCAGTCTCTGTTGCTTCGGCGTCTTCCTCAACTTCTTCCTCGACGTATTCAGCTTCTTCCTCTTCACCCTCTTCTTCTTGTGGAGCCTCAGTGGTTGATGTCTGAAAAATATTGATTATACAAAATATAACTCCTCATTGAAGTTAACATACCGTTTGAAGGAATTTTGGCTTGTTGACTTGTGAGTGGCGCATGAATGGTGAGTTGGCGCTTGGCTTTTGAGACAACTTCCAGAATCTATCCATATTCATTTTTGGTTTCTTGGTTGTAGTTGTTGGTTTACGAGTTGTGGTAGTTTCCTCTTCCTCCTCCTCTTCTTCTACTTCTTCTTCAACAACTTCATCCTCTTCCTCTTCAACTGGTTCTTCAGTTGCTGTAGTTGTTGGCTCTTCGGTGGTTGGCTCTTCAGTAGTTGTAGTGGTGGTTGTAGTGGTAGTGGTGAGTGGGACTCTTGAACAACATGGTGGTGAAACTGGTCTTGATTGAGCCTTTGGGCACAAATCGACAGTTTCAGCTTGCCATTTTCCTCTGCAAATCTTGTTGCTTTCAGTGGTAAGGTTGATGGCTTCATTTCCGTTCATAACATGGAATCCGTCTTGTGTGCAAACCATTGGGTTTTCTAAAATAATTATTATTTGTTAATTTCGCAAACTTTCACAAAGTTTAGTGTTTTACCTTGTAGTCTGACAGTCAAATGGTCATCTCCGTTAAGAGCTCCGGCTTGAAGAGTCATGATCTTGTTATTAGCCAAGTCAACAGTGTGAAGGTTGGCAAGATGAGCGAATGAAAGTTGTTGAACAGTCTTGATGTTGTTGTTAGCAAGGGAAACTTGGCGAAGGAACAAAGCTCCTTGGAAAGTTTGTTGATTGACCTCAGTGAGACAGTTATTTGGCAACCAGAGGAGGAGAAGTGGGGTTCCAGCAAAAGCTCCTGGAGCAACAGCCTTGATAGCATTGCTGTCAAGGTTCAAATGTTGGATGCTTTCCAATCCTTCGAACATTTCAGTGGTAACCTCGGTGATGTTGTTGAATGACAAATCGATAACTTGAGCTTGCTTGAATTGAGCCATAACACCATTGTCAAAGGTTTGAATGTAGTTCTCGTTGATGTACAAGTAACGGAGGTTTGGTGTGTTGGTCAAAGCTCCTCCTTTAACGACGGTGATGTTGTTTCCGGTCAAAGAAAGCATTGAAAGGGATGTGAGGTTGGTCAAGTCGTTTTGTTCAAGAGATCCGATTTGATTGTATTTGACATGGAGAGCGATAAGATTATCCATGTTTGAAACAGCGGCAGCTGGGAAAGTAGTCATGCAATTGTTATCAAGGATAAGGTTTTGAAGAGTGAAATGAACAGTCTTGAATGTTTCTGGAGCCATTTCGCAAATCTTAAAAAACATAGTTCTAAAATTTTCTTTCACGTTAGTTTAACTCACTTGATTGCATGCAAGATTGACATCGATAAGAGCTGACATATTAGCGAAGGCTTGCTCGGTGATGTTAGCGATCTTATTGCATTTCAAGTTCAAGACATTCAAAGCCTTCAATCCAGTCAAAGCCTTTGTTGGAATAGCTGGAAGGTTGTTTTCCGAGATGGACAATTCTTGCATGACATTTTCAAGTCCTTTGAAGGCATCACGATGAATTTCCTTAATGCGATTCTTGTCAAGAACAAGTTTCTTGATACGCAAGTTTTTGAATGCACGTGGTCCGATCTATAAAATTATTTAGGTTTTTCACATATATTTTTTGCTAAATTACCTCAATAATGTTGGCGTTTTCCAAAGCGAGTTCGCGAATTTCCATGTGAGAGGCTTTTAGTTTTTCAATCACTGGAAGTCCAGCTGGTCCACTACATCTTACAACAGGTCCTTCAACAGAGCTATCGCATGAGCAGGCAGTCTAAATTTTTTTATTCCATACAAATTCACAAACTTATGGTACTTTTTACTTACTTGATTGTTGAAAAGCTTTGGGCAGAATGCCAAGACTGCCGGCAGACACAAAAGCAATAAGACAAGTTTTCGGGAATCCATGGTTTCGTGGTACCAAGAGATATCTGCAAAAGAGAGAAATCCTATGAATCGTATGATACAGTCAATAAGGTAAACGACAGAAAAAAGAAAAATAAAAATGCAAAGAAGGGGAGAAGGGAGGGTGACCACTATGCGACTGAGTTAGGTCAAGGTCTCTAATCTGTAAGAAAAAATGAATGAGTAGAGGAATGAATGAGATTAGAGACCTGCATTGTCCGACAGTCCTTACTCCCCGCCCCCATTTTTCGGTATTTTTTGGTTGCGTGTGTGTGTGTGGGGGGGGGGAAATAGTGAATGGTGGTGCCGCCGATGAGTTTATGACCCAGTGACATGAGACGAGAGCGATAAAGGGGAGAAGAGTGCATTCCGGTGCTTGTTAGATCCTGTTTTGTTTCGTTGTTGATTCTTATCAAGTTGATTTTGATTTGCGCGTTAGGATGTTTGTAGGAAACGGTTAGGGATGGTTTCAAATTGGGATTGAAAGGAGAGTGAATTAACCGATTGTCGTGTTTTTAGATTGCAAAAGATACTAACATAGATAACGTCAAAAATTGTGGTGTAACTACGATACGATCCACAGAAAATAGTGAAACAGATCACAACCTATACAGTTATTCAAATCATGACTTTCCTATAAATGTTTTGATGATTGTGTGGATGTTCAACTACATCAGTTTTGGTGACTTCTTCGACATCCTTGTATACATTTTCTAGAATTCTCTGATAAAGATGGGAATTTTTCGTTTTCCATTAGAAATTAAAATGGTTTTACTTCTAGAATTTAGTTCTTTTAAATCTGATGGGGTTAGTGACAAACATTTTTGGTATTTGCTCAAAAAATCCATCATCCAGCTTAACCTTAAAGTGTATATAGTTCAAAAGTTTAACAAAATCAAACCTTGAACTTCTTAATTGTTGTTTTTATTCGAAGATATCTATTCAGAAAAATGACCATTTCTGATTTATAACATTTGAGATTCGATCTTTAGCTTACAATGAACCAATAAATTTTGATCTCAATATTTCATTTTCTATACCAAAAATGCATTATTCCATTGTTCTTTAGCCAATATATTTTCAATCTCCAGACAGAGTTAATGTCAAAGAGCTGTCACTATTGTTTTAGAAACCAATTTCGAAAGCATCAATCAAAAAGCTTTTTTTGGAAATCCGTATACAAAGAATTTGATTAAAATTGAAATTGGAAACCAAAAAAAGAAAAGGGCACACACACAATGAGGGATTTTTTTTTATTTTTTGAAATAAATGTAGAACAATAAACAACCGTTGGATAATTACTGTGTTAGAATGTGCCGACGAATATTCATAATAAGTGCACTGACCATAAGAAGAAGAGTGCCGATTTTTGTTCTTTTGCCGACACGAATTTAAATGGTATTTACATCCATCAATCAACCTGTATCAAATATCCATCTCTCTGTGTTCTTATCTTTGAAAGTGACGGTTTGTGTCAAGACGCGTGTGCTACTTTTGGTCATCATATCTTTGAAAGTGACGGTTTGTGTCAAGACGCGTGTGCTACTTTTGGTCAGCTAGGTAATTTTAAACAATAAGGTCGATGAAGTGGTCATTATTTATTATTATTTTTGAACCGTAATCACAATAGAAGGGGGAAGAAAAGGCATACATTTCACGGGTGATGAGATAATTGCAAAATAATTATTAATATTATTATTTTTTTAGATATATCTTTGGAGCAAATGTACAAGATAGATCTTATCAACCTGGTTAATATTATAATAAAAGAAGGATTGTAAAATTATTTGTAATAGTTGCAATAGTTTGTACCCGGGTTGTAAATCCATGCAGGGCTGTCTTCAAATCTTCCAACTCTTGGTTGTGTACTGTATACCGAGTTCAAGTGAGCCTGAGCGGCAACGTATTCATTTGTACGAGCCACACTGCTGTCAGAATATGTGTTTTCAAACCGAAGTTGTCTAGAATTTAGAAAAGGTAAAATTGCAAAAAGCTTTGTTAACTTACCGATGCTTACTGATACATAATCCTATAATGACAGCAATCATAACAATCACTGCGGTACCTACACAAATCATGACAATTGTAGTTGGGAACATTGATTTAGACTGAGGGGTCGCAACTGTGGATGTTGATGTATCTTCCTGAAAATTAGGTTCGGTGAATAAAACGAAATTTCATTAGGAAATATGTTGTCTGTTTAGGTATTATAGTGGATTTTTTTGAATCACTGTTGAAACGAACATTTTTCAGTTTATACATTAACTGCATAAATTAGTATAGGACACAAAATCTAAGCGTACAACTTTTGTAGAACATTCATTCTTACTTCATTGTCAATTCGTGATCTCAATGCAAATTCTTCAAAATGTTCAGTATTCACACGTGTATGATCAGGCGCTTGTGATGTGTTGAACCTGAATTAATAGGAAAATTAATTTGAAACTAAAGTGCAAGTCATTAATTATTCACAATTTCTCATTTTCTTTTTTCTTCATTATTCTATAAAAAGGGATCTTCAACTCACTTTGGTGTACTTCCAGGGTTGATAAGGATTGACGGTGGAAGTGTATGAACTTCTTCTGTCGCTGGGGCTTCTGTTGAAACTTTCACCGCTGTAGCCTTGTTCATTTGTGGTCCACGTTTCAAAAATGGAACTGGGAATGGGTGAATAATATTTGGGTTATCTGCGATATCAGTATATCTTCTTGGTGGAGTAGCAGTTGTAGATGGGGATGGGTCGTCACGTGTCTAAATAGTTTAGTATTTGAATTAGGAAACTTTTTTTTTTCTCAAAAAAACATACTGGAAGTACAGCAGGGATTGGGATGTTTGGTTGCTCTTCTGATTGTGTTGAATCATCCAACACAAATTCTGGTCCTGATTCTTCTTCTTCTTCTTTTTCTTCTTTCTCTTCTTCAACTTCCTCATGTTTAGGAGAAGGGCTAGTCATAATGATTCTTGGTATGTCATGAGTTTTGTCAGTGACAAATCTTGAATGCGATCTAGCTGTTGGTTTGATCAAACCAGCGTGTTGGAAAGCTCCCGATGGAATTTGCGTTGGTTCATGATGCTTTTTTGGGAGAAGTTTTGGGACCTGAACATATCCATTAAAACAATCCAGATTTTCAACAAAAAAAAGACAAACCTGCACCAATGAACTTGGTGTAGTTGTAGTGGTTGTTGTAGTTGTTGGTTTGCCACCACAAACAATATCTTCACTATCCTCAATGTTGATTCCAGTTCCATCTTGGAGCATGTGAATTTTTTCAGTACAAACCAACGGGTTTTCTGTTAAAAAAAAAACAAGGTCCTGAATTGTGTTTAAAAATTCGAGAAATACCTTTCAAAAGCACTGTTCCAACTCTTCTATTGAAAGCAGCATATGGTGTTTTTGTGAGTTTGTTTGAGCTCAAATCAATGAGTAGTAAATTGAGTTGTGCTAAGAATGTTGATGGCGAAATTTCTGTCAAATAATTTTCCGCCAAATCAATCATAACAATCGATGGAGCGTTATAAAATGCATTTTGATGAACAGTCTTAATCTGAAATAAAATGACCTTCCAATTAATCATGCGTAAGAAGAGCAACTTTGACCCATTCAACAACAATTTTCGTCTCAACAATTATGTGACTAAATCCTTCATCTTAGAGGTCAAACCGGATCAAGGTTATTCTTACTTGTTGGTTTTTTATCCCCCCCCCCCATTCTCTTCATCCCTGTAAGGATTACTTGACCCACCTGATTTTTTCTGAATGATACTTGTTGAAGATTTGACAATCCAGTTATAACACCTTCTGGCAAATTAGTGAGATTGTTCCCGGAAAGAACTAAAACAACAATTGAACTGTTGGAGAATGCATTTTGACCGATTGCTTTAATTTGATTATTTCCAAGATATAATTGACGCATTTGCTTCAATCCAGAAAGACATTCATTAGGAACTTCGACTATTTGATTGTTCGTCAAATCCAGCATCTCCAATTGTTCAAATGATGCGAATTGATGACTCATCAATTTGTTGATCTTGTTATCAGTCAAATAAAGATATCTCAAATTCGGAACATTCAAAAATGCTTGACGATTCAGATCCGAAATTTGATTGCCTGCCAAGTTCAATAAATTAAGAATTGGCAAATTCAAAAAGTTCAACGCTTCCAGTTGTTTGATTTGGTTTTTGTGCAAATGCAAAGCTTGAAGCTGTTTCAAACCTCGAATAGCTGTAACTGGTTATTGTTGTTTATTTATTTTTCCTAGCAGAATCGTTTTCTCTTCAACAAAAAACAAACATATGATTTCCGGTCAGTTGGGTCAAAATTATTTGTTGTTGGATATTGTTTTTTTGTGGGTCAAACATTCAACCGACGAAAAGTTTTATGGTTTCGTTTATTGCTAAGAGAAAAAAAGTGTTTTGAAACAATACTCATAAAAAAGTATAGAATATGTGACTGACCCGATGAAGGAACCGCACTCAATTTATTGTGGCCCAAATTGATTGTCTGAATAGTGTTCTTGACATTTTGGAAAGTACTTGTGTGAATTTGCGAAATGTTGTTACTTCCCAAGTTGACATCGTAAATCTGTAAATTGGCTGAATTAGGTGAAGCAGTTTTTTCGTTTTCATTTTCGCAACTAATTGTTCTGAACTTTACAAAAAAGTGGAGTTTGAGGTAATTAGATTGCATAAAATACAAACTAGACAAGGAAAAATCTCAGAATTTTAAATGAGTATTTTAGCAAATCATGGAAGACTTACTTTGGTCAATGTAGGGAATACGTCTTCTTCTGGAATTTCATTGATTGTGTTGTTTGAAATGTCTAAACGCAGTAACATTGGGAGACCGGCAATGGCTTTTGATGGGACCTGTAATTTTACTGAGTTTTTGAAATAAGTTGGCTATCTATGACTCACGTTTTGAAGTTTGTTATGGTTTAGAACAAGTTCTTGAAGTACAGAATTCATTCCCTCAAACGCATTGTCATCAATAGATGTCATCAAATTGTTGGATAGATCCAGTTTCTTGATGAATAACCCCGAAAAAAATGCCTTTGGAATAGTGACAAGGCTTGAATTTTGCAAAGTGAGCGATTGAATCAACCCCAAAAGTGCTTGATTTGTTCGTAGAACTTCCATAGTTTTATAACCATCTGTTTTCGAGCAATCTAACACAACTCCATTGTGCATTTCGGAGCACAAACATATTTCAGTGACTTGTCCCGGACAAGTAAAAACATTGGCAATTAGTGAAAATAAAATAGAAAAGAGTAAAAATAATTGTTGAGGTCTAGTCATTCGTATTTTTCCTTCAAAAATGGGAAAAGACCGATGAATAGGAAAAAGTAAGGAATGCAACGGAGAAGAGGGGAAAGAAGAGAAGAATGAAGGACTGTTTCTGTAGTCAGTGACAGCGCGCAGGAGGCAGCAACGTAGTAGTGTTCTTCTTCATGCATCCAGGTCATCCCTTTTTCTCTGCATTCTCATCAAATCCTCGCTTCTTTTATTGTTACGAATTTGTATATAATCGCGGTCTACCGGCCAGCTATGATTTTTTCCGATCGCGATTTTTGCCTCATAGCAATTTTGAAGCATAAGTTTCGAATTGTATGCGTTGTTTTTTTTTGTTGGTGAAATCGAAAGAGAGGTTTTTTTCCGGTGAGAAACTCCCAATTTTCTCGCTTGTTAATGAGAACGAAATCTAATTAGGTACATATGAAGGTAAAGTGAAATTATTGAAATCGAATTGACAAAACAGGATATGAACACTTGTCGTGAAATTGTAGTGGGATTAAAATAGGATTATCCGGTGCCAATATGATTCGGACATTGTGTAGCATTGTCCGTTAGTTTCAAAACATTTTGAAAGGAAGAAAGAATTATATTTATACATATATAACATTGAAACAGGGAAAGTGAAGAGTTATTCATAAATTACTTGATGGATACAGAACATAATGAGGAATTTCTGATTCAAATCTTCCAAAAATGTTCATGAGACCTATTAATTCAGATGGGATCTCTGATATAGTTGAATTTTTCTTAGTTTTTGATTAGCTAACTCTACTCATGATTTTGAACACAGAAGAGTAAATTATTAGAAAAATTACATTTTTTCATGTGAACTTTTCACACGTAGATGTTGTTGTACACTCTATTTGGAAGTGCTGATTTCTTGTTTTTCAATATATCAGTAAAAATACTATCATATTTAGAGCCGGGTCAAATTTTACACAAGGTGCACTAGATTTTTGCATTCTCACTCAACTAAAACAGTCCATCATTGTTCATTACAAATTCCTTTTTTTTTTTAACTTCATTTCTCGTATTTTGAAGATACTCTTTATACTAACACTATATTTTCAAATATACAAATACTATTCTCGTCTCATGATCATTTTTAACATTTGAAAAGGTCGCCAAAACTTCATATTTTGTGTTCTGCATCATTTGATTTCTTGTGTCATTCGGGTCACTCGAATTGATAATCGGCCACTTGAACATGTTCCTTTTTTGTTCAAACATAAGATGCGCGAGAAAAAAATCCGAGTGTAGGAAAATTAATAAAAAAACATATTTTATACATACAAGGGGTCATCAAACATAAGATTGTATCATTAGTGTCCTTGAACCTGGATGTGGAAAAAAGAACAGAACAGAACGAAGAAATATATTTATGACACGTACAGTCTTATATTATCCGACCGACTCTTGAGTAAATGCGATTAGGAGAAATAATAATTACTATTATTATTGAAAGGATTACAATATTATATTGAATATATATAATTTAGAAAGATGAGAGGTTTTAGAGATCAGAAGCCTCTTCAAATAGAGGTATGAAAAGTAGGGTACAGAAAGGTCATGGGTAGAAAACAGAAGAAAGACACAATAACATTTAGACTGAGACTTTTTCAAAACCACCAATATCTGGGTCTGTTCATGTAGATATTATTATTGGTTGTTGATCGTTGAGCACGATCACTGGTTTCTAAAATTCCTGCTCCACTATACCCACTTCCTACAAACCCATTCGAACCGGTCATTGATCCGAAATTGCTGGACGCTGACTTTTCTTCATATGACTTCAAAATCCATCTGATCACAAGTAGAAGTATTAGACAAACTGCCAACACAGAAAGTACAATACCTAAAAACAACTTTTGGTTGAAATTTTTTCAATTTTTTTATCACCTAGAACAAGACCAACCAAGGCCAATCCATTGACTTCGGTATGAGCCTTTGTAGTTTCGGTATCCAAATCATTCTTAGTTGGAATCAGCAATGTTTCTGCTGGTTTCAAAATCTTTCTCATCTGATCTCCTATTTTCACTCTTGCTGGAGTAGTTGATGACGGGTCAGTTTGTCGAATATCCAGTCCACTCAAATGTGATGGAGTCCAGCATCTTGAAAAAAAAACTTGTTTCATCATGAATGACTCATTCAAAAAAAAAAACTCACTTTGCGGTTAAACCACCATTTGACGAAATCATGACATCACCATTATCTCTCAACCATTTTCGAAGCCATGCCAAATCTTTATCACATCTCCACGGATTGTTTTGAAGCAATAATTTTCGGACTGTTGAAGGGGATTGATATGTGAGAGAATCGTAGATTGCATTATTTGGAAGGGTTTCAAGACGATTACTACTCAAATCAAGAGTTGCTAACATCGGAAGTTGACTGAATGCAAAATCATCGACACGATTAATTGCATTATTGCTTAGATCAATTATTGTTGCTTGTGGCAAACTTGAGAACGAGTCATGAGTAATTCTAAAATAAAAATGTTTGACATTGTGAATGTCTCTCTCAAAACTCACTGAGTCAATTGGTTTCTAGACAAGATAACAACTTGAAGAGCACTAGCTTTTTTCAATGCACCATTCTCAATTCTAGCAATTGAACAATCACTGAGTTCTAACCGAATAAGTAATGGTATATGTTGAAACGCTGAATCACTCATTTTTTTCTCTATTTACTTTCCAATTACCTTACCATCGGTTTGTACAGTAGTAATATCTTTGTTATTACCCATTGACAAAACTTTTAAATTTCCAATATGATAGAAAATAGAAGGATCAATTGATGTCAACAGATTGTTACCAAGATACAGATAAGTGAGAAGTGGGACAGATTGAAAACTGTCCGATGGAATATGTCGGATCTTCAAAAACATTTACACACATAATTTATTTTATAACTAACCTGGTTGACTTCTAAACTCAAAGATTTCAAGTTTGGCAATGGTAGAGAGTCCTTTGGAACACTTACAATCTGGTTGACACCTAAGCTAAGATCTTCCAAAGTTGGTATATTGGAAAGTGCTTGAGTCGGGATTTCATGTAGAAGATTTTTGTCTAGTGATAATTGTGACAAATTTTCCAAACCAAGCAGACCTGTTGGATGAATCGCGGTCAAATTGTTTGCACTTAGATCAAGTTTTTGGATTGTATCACGGCTATGGTATGAGAGAAATGCGTTGTCAGGAATATAATCAATTAGATTGTCTGTAACATTTTTTGTTCTTTGCGTTACCAACCTCAATTACATATTTACATGTTTTGTTGACCAACTAACCTGGAAGTGAAAGGATCCGTAAATTTTTCAAAACAGTCAATCCAGCCTGAGGAATTGTGTCGATATAATTTCCCTTAATCTCTAATTCCTCTAATGACTCCTCCAAACTTCCGCTGAATGTATTTGGATGTATTATTCGTAATCCATTGTTTCGCAAAATCAATTTCTTGATATTGAAACCTTGAAATACGTATCCGGGCAGCTAAATATATCGGAGAAAAGTGAGGTATTTAGAAAAACAAACAAATAACAAACCTGATCGATGGGTGTATTACTAATAATCAAACTGTCAATTATTGCCGGTGGATTTGACAAGGATACTAGTACAGATGAAAGAGACTCTCCTTTATCACAAACGATTGAAACTGCTTCGTAGCGAGTTGATGAACATGAGCAAGGTTCCTAAATTATTTTTGAATCAGTCTTGTTTTTATGTTTGTATTAGGAAAAAGCGATACACGAACCTGAAGTTGAAGTGGACATTGTCCAAAAACAGACGAAAATATGCAAAATAACAATGTAATTCGTCTCATCGCATGATCCATAAACCTGCAACAAATTGGAAATTAAAACAATATTTTTATAAAAGTATACACAAGACTTTATCAAAAAAAAATAGAACTTGAAAGGAGATGGTGTAACTATTACAAAATATTTTCGGACTTAGAAATTTAGATATAATGGCAAGAGCAGAAAAAAAAACGAAGACTAACTTCGATACACAGTTTTTCGTGTACCTAACCGGAAAAAATGAATGTTTTTCTCGAAAAATTACACCGAAAAATTTGGGTTGGGTAGTCGACAAAAGAAAAAGAATAACAAAATGATAAAATAATGCTCAAGTTGAAGATCTATGCAAATACTTCTCGATGCATCTTTTTCCTACTCAAATTAATTTCCATCAAAACATCATCTAGTTTTTCCTTTTTTTCTTGAAATCAAATACTTTTACGTGTTTTTCCAAGTTGATGCTCACAGAAAATTGATGTACAGTAAAAAATACGAAAAAAAAACAAGACAAACGAACCCTGCGACGGCGGACATAACAGATGGAAAAGAGAGAAAAAAAATAGTGATCCTCGCTTTATTTATTCAGGTATCTGACTGGCAGCAGCACAAAATAATGAAAATAATAATGATGTTGGAGGCGCTATAGAAAAGGTCACTTGTAAAAGCGGCAAAATGGAAAAGAGACGGTAGAGCATGACAAATGTTTTCAACAAGCTCTTAACTATGTGCGTGCATGTGTGAGACAAACTTGAGATGAAATTACGGTTTATTTTGAAAAAATTCTATACAATTTTTTTTCAAGAATAAACTTTTCGACTAGAAAGAACATGGGTTAGAAAAGTGAGGCTTTCAGGTTAATTTCATTCTAAAGTGGAGGTCAAAATTGATCATTTCTAAAAAAACTGATAACATCAACAAACTAAAAAATCGAGTGCCCAAACATATAATAACCTAACAACAAACACCACCCTGTTAAGAGTACTTTGAAAATGACCAACATGTTGAGTGAGTGCTTAACAACAACCACCCCTCCCAAAAAATGCGATGTTTTTTAATGTTAACATCACGAATGAGGTTTTTCGCGTGCCGTGTCAAGTGGTCGTTTAAATTTTTCGACAACCAACAAGATAATGATTAAGTTATAAATACATATATGTCTAAAATAAATTGTTGCTAGAGTGATAATAAGCTGAGGAGCACAAAAATAATTTTGTCAGAACAATAGGGTTAGGTTGAAAGAGAGAAAAAAAATATATGAATTGTTTGCGAATAAGATGGATGGACTAGGTGTGTTTCGAACATTAAGATTGTTGGCACCATTGTGCAAATATTAATGTTGTTGTTTATAAGAAATTTTGGGGGCGTTTTAATAGACCCGAATCTAATACGAGTTTCGGGTGTCAATTGACAGTAGCGGTAAAGTTGAAATGAATAAGACCGGTAATGAGAATTTACATGCATTATTGCAACATCCTGTTATGGACTAGCCGCAGAATTTATGTACATATAGGCAGGTATTATAAACATACACATGCACAATGGGGGGGGGAAACAATAATAAACAAATATAGATGGGGGCGCATGTGTCAAAAGTTGATCCGAATAAAATTAAAGTTTTTTTTTCAGATGTGATGACAACTCCAAGAAGTAACACACCGAACTTGACAAGGAAAGTTGAGAATATCGCATTGACCGTTCCGAAAAACAATGTTCCACGTAACACATCAATGGAAGCATTTCCCGAATTTCCAAGACCAGCTAGTGAATACGGTAAGTATTGTGAAATTGTGACTTATGGTATTTAAAAGTAGACTTTTCTTTATGTTCCCTTTTCAGATACAATGTCTATGATGGATGATTCGGTATCAGTAGCAACTTCTGTTGAAGATGAAAACAATTTCGAGTTTGATGCTGCGGCGGCCGATGATCCGTTTGGAATGCCAGATGTTGCTGAAGAAGCTGTTACTATAGATGAGCATATTATCAATGATCGAATTTTCAAAAGCATTATGGCTAAAGTGGTAAGATTGAAATTCAGATTCATATCAGACTAGTTATTAAAATTAATTTTTTCAGGGCAATTTATTGGTTGCGAATCTCGATGCGATCAAAGTGATAGGTAATGTGTCTAATGGTGATTTGGTGATTGATGGAGGTGTACAAAGGTGAGATTGTATTTCGAATTCTCAGCAAAAATATTCAAAATTCATTCCAGCGTCGAATTATCACATCGATTGTCCATTGTTAGACAAGAAGCGAATGATTTATTGAAGAAGAAACCGTTGGTACAGGAGAATATTCGAACAGATGTACCAAATACTGTGATATTCCAATTAAAGGCTCCTGCTGATAATCCAATTTCTTTCTTGAATGTGAGTTGATACTCAAAATGTGTTTAATATCCGGCAAACTTGATTTCAACTATTTTAGGCAAATATCAAAGGATTGAAAGCGTCATTGGATGATGAAATCTTGACACATCTTTCGGCTTTTGCATTAGATGATCAGGTGACGGATAACAAAGTGCGATTGAATGTTCAATTGACAGATTCAGACATTCAAATTGTTGTAAGTCTTTGAACTAGATATACCATAACAAACATTGTTTTACTTTCAGGATCGTAAGAAGAAAAAACCATTGAAGCTCAAAATAACATCGCTTACCCTCGAACAAGAGGAAGACTGAATAAAAATTCCGAAAAGTAATATTAATCAAAATGCCTTGCCATGTTAAAACGTCTGTGTTTTCTTGTCAATTGTGATATTAAATATCTCTGTTTATACTTACTTAGCCACTTAAATTTGGGTAGTCTTAAAGAGCCACAATGTCCAATACAATTTCTTTCGGTATTATCATTTGATCAAGTATTTTATTATTCTTTTTTTTTCGCTAGTTTACATATTTACTTACATGCTTTGTCTTTGTGAACAAAATTATGTGTTTTAATTGAACAAGTAAACCAAATTGATGTATCACTTTCACCTATGCGGTCATTGTTCTTTTGAACATCTTTTTGTTCAACTTAGAAAATTGAGATTGACAATAAGTTACATCGTGTTCTATGAATGTTGAAAAAGATGTGTCATGATCAATTGCAAAAACAAATCACAATAGTAGACTATTGAAACTGCGCTACACGCCGAGATGAATGATAAGTTATAGTGAACCTTGATTTCAATGAAAAGACAAAACTCAATAGAACTATGAATCTACTGAAGATAAGTTCTGAAATAAGAGCTAAAAAGTTATATACTCGTCTGAGAAAGGACTGGTTAATTTTATTTGTATTCTTTGTGAACTAAATTTCTCATTTTCAGACTACTTCTTCTTTGAACTGAAATTTTCATACAAGTGAAGTTAAAATAGCTGACATTCGCCAAAATTCAATCATAGTGATTTTGTGAGCAGAAATTTGTGTGGACATTCATAAATTTGATTTCAAGATATTTTGAATTTAGAAAATTGACTTTTTCATTAGAATTGAACACTTATTTTAACCATTGACAAGTTTTACGACAAAATGAGTAAGTATGTGAATCAGTACATAGAATAGTTGACAGAATGTACAAAAAAAGCAGCAATAGTATATTAATTTACTGTCCGAATGTTTTTGCTTGGAATGTTCTTGATGAAGAGAGAGCAAATCTATGTGGAGCTGGTTGTTCTTCTTCTTGAGCAACTTCGGTGTCAGTGTTGAATGAGAAGCTTGGAGCCGATTGATCAACAATATCTTGCCAGAAACAAGCCTTCATGTTCTCGAAACGATCATAGCATGCCAAATAAGTGAAGTCGAGTTGAGTAACATTTCCTGGACGTTGGTCGCAGAATGTCAAGCACTGTAAAAGAATCAGTTAAAATTGATGTCAATATGCTGAAAATCAAGTTACCTTTCCTCCCGCCAAAGTGGTGGCAACTCCATTTCTAACGCAGCAAGCTGAATGATCACGTCCTTGGGCAGCGCAGTATTGAATATCAGCAGCAGCTTGCATTGGGCATTGATCTTGTTTGAAGTACATAGCTTGGAGAGCTGCTTTGGTATAAGTGCGGAATGAGCATTTTCCAAGGCATGAGTCTGGCAAGTTACGCTCTTCACAGCATTTCATGAATTTCTCATCAGGAGTCATTGTAACCTAAAAATATACTAGACAATTGAAAAAAAAAAAAGGAAATCGAAAAACTCACGTCATTCTTGATTTTGAGAGTCTTGGATCCTCTAGCCTTAGCACTGTAGCATCCATATCTACCGCATGAATATCCTCCACCACATCCACCGCTGCAAATTGGTGGCGGTGGTGGTGCACATCCACCCCCACAGATGCCTGAAGCAAAACAAGCAGATGAATAATTGAAAAATGCCAATAGAAGGACTGAATACAGTGTGAATCGAAGTGTAGCAGAAGACGACATGGTTTGTTATTGATGTTGAAAATGATTTTTGTCTTCTATTTATACTGACTTCAAACGATGAGTCAAAGAAGAGAAGTATTGAAGAAAAAAACGCAATGTTACGATAGGATAATAATAGTAGCGAGTAAGCAGCTTTTTTACACTGTAGGTAAGCGAGAAGCAGACGCAACAAGAGTATTAATACGTCACCTCCTCTTTTCTTGCCATTTATGCGTCATTACTTTTAAGAGAATGAAAAAAAACACGAAACATCGGGGAGAAAGAAGAAGCGTTTAACCTTGTTCATAGGTCAACAATAGTGTGAGTCATCAATGATGAAGCTGTAAAATGGCAAGAGAAAGTATAAGCAATACTGTACGTATACACTACGATGTTTTTCATGTGGAAAATTTGACGAATTCACTTTTTACAAAAACTGAAATGATTCAGATGCTTTCGATTTTGATACTTGATTTATGTCTGTGATAAGTATATAGTTGAATGAACCGAAGTGTCAGTTGATCTGTTGAATTCAGAATTATGCTTTAGGACAATTGTTCAACTCAAGTGAGCATCATATAAAATCAAGGTTGAAGCTAGGTGTACAACGAGATCATCTTATATGATGTCTGGAATAATGCATGCTCTGAGCACGATAAACGTAGATTTGTAGTCTCAAGAAATCGTGAACACAACCCAAGTTTTCCGCAATATTATTTTTGATTTCAGAGTTGCTCGGCCAAATTTAAAACTTCAGTGGCAACTTTGATCATGGATGAACATTATTCATAGCGTTTCCGGAAAAAAATTAGATCGCAAAAAAGAATTTACACATTTCCCATCGTTCTAAACTAATTTTCGTCAGATTTATTAATGTTGGGCTAAACAATACAGCATGAAAACTGCTCGATACCATTTTTTCGAAAATCAGATTATATCATACACAAAGTGCGTGCTTTTTTTGAATACTATTTGACCTTGCAGTGTTGAGTAATCTTTTTTGTTAGTATTTTTCACAACCTTGACTTTAAAAGCTTTTCAGTTTTTCTTCGGTTTTTGAACAATACCAGGATTAGTCAGCCAGTTTTTGAATGTGTTCAAACATTTTGTTTCAAGGGAAAAACGATGGGAAATTGCAATTACCGACTTATAGTTTCTATGCTTCATATAAGATATAGAGAACAAACTATGCATTTGCGAAACTTGGAATGTCTTGAAAAGTCTCTTAATGTGAGGAAGAACTACAATCTTACTTTGTTTTCTACATGATTTTCTGTAAAAATGGGAGTAACTTTATGATAAAAATAGCCATTATGCATTTCGAAGGTAACAAAAAAATCAAAATCATTCCATTCAAAATGAACCGCTCAATAATCGCAAAACGGAAGAGATAACAAAATTATCTACCGTTATATCTTCTGAAGATCACACAATGAATCCAAAGCTGCAAATTTGTTGTTTTTTTTTCTGGATGTGCAGTAACACACATGACTGTCAACGCTTTGTTCACTAACAAAAATAATTCAAAAAGTTGCATTTTGTCTGTATGGGATAATTGTTTTTTCGTTTTGCGTACAAAATTCAGATTTCTGATTGAATGATATAACCTAACCAATGTGTTGTTTATATAATTTTTTATGGCTCAGGCCAATCAGGCTCACAAATTCAAAACTCATTGCTGAAATAAATTTTGAATGATTGAAACTCGGTTTACTGAAACCCGTTATTGTTCTTAAATTTTTTTGATATTGATAATGTTAATCTTAGTTGTTGCATTCTATTCTAAAAATTTTTCAACAAATTCAAGACAGATTGAATAAGATAGCGCTGGGACGAAAAACAATTTTGGCCAATATAGTCCCAGTCGTGAAAAAAATTCATTTTGAGTAACAAAACTAGTTAGAGGGACCCCCTAGTTAAATTATCCCGACAAAATGAAAGCCATAAAATTACTGCCGGAGCCATATACTTCCTTTTTTAGAGGGTAAAAAATAAGAAAAATTGGTTTCCACCTCTTTTTCAGTATCGTCCGTTATTTTGAGGTTTTATTTTATCTGTGTGATCGATGAAATTTGTATTTTCAGTCAGTTTTAGGGCAATAGGTTCACTCAAAAATTGAATTTTTTGTAGGAAAATGAAAAATGTGTAACAATACTTATGAAACACCCTGTATGTTCTCAAAATATCACCGTTTATAAAAATTAGGCCATGTTGCGAAATATGAGTCCCCAGTTCGAAATTATGGTCAAAGAACGTTAGCTCGGCTCAAAATAATCCGTTTGGACTCATATTTCGCCAAGTTTCTTAAAAACATCAGCGAAGCTGGTTGGTTTTTGTGGGACGACATCTGAAAAAATTAAACTTTTCACAATTGTCCTAGTGTTTAAGATAACTCCTGAATAAAACAAATTATAAACACACACCCCAACAACGGCTACCATATTTCTAAAATGTCAAGACACACAATAAGATGCCTTTGGGAAACGTCCTAGCGTCACGCTACTTTTATTGTTTTGTCTTTCTTCTTAGATTTGCTCATTTTGTGTGATTCGTCGTCTACAATATGCCAGTTGTCCTTGATCATAAGAAAGTAAGTTTTTTTGTGAAAAACATTCAGCTATTATTTTATGGATTTGTTTTTCAGGTTTTCAAACGTTATTTAGATCTACCAACAGAGTTGAGAATGATGATAATTTATGAAATGCAAACGATTGAAAGGTAGGAGATCCTAAAGGCTCCAACCAAACATTTCTATTTTCAGATGCATTTTCACACAATGTTCAAGTCAATCGCAAAAAGAAGCCCTTGCTTCAAAAAACTTTTTGTATCAGTTAGAAATTGGTGGAACCTTTAATTTTATAGTGATTTTTGTGTTGCACACCGAAACCAGTGGATACTTTATAAGATTCTTCCAAGAGGAACCCGGAACGATACGTATGATCTAGTAAGTTTCAAGCATGATTTCTTGAATCGAAAATTCAAAAATTTTTCAGTTATTCCTATTATGATAAAGTGGCATTGTGGAGCAGGGAACTTCCTTGTTCAATCGATTGGGTTCAATATGTTATTCAATTGTTCAAAAATATGTTACAACATTATCAAAACACTATCAAGAGCCTGGTATTAGAGGGGCCTCATATTGAGGCGTACTTGAAGGAGAACGATTTTGAGTTGAGAAGTTTGAACCGTCTAGAGCAACTGGATATATCAGCTGACATTGATGCCTCTTTATTTTTCTCGAAAATAAAACACCCTTTGAAAACCCTATGCTCGTGGAGTTACGAAAACCATGAATATCTTAAAAACAGTGAACAGGTTAGTTGAATTGTTGAAGTCTTCAAAAGTTTTCAGATATGGTGATGGTCATTTTGCACCAAAACAGAGTTGCACTCAAATTTGAACCTATTTTAGGTTCAAAATTTGCTTGCCCACATTTATATGAAATGTTCCGAGAAGGGATATTTGGATATGACAATCATTATGTTGTTTGGTTTTAGTCAGTCCCAAAATAAGTGGAAAATTGGGTACAGGTATTTTCATACAAAAATACCCATTTTTAGACCTGAAATAGGTGAAACGGCTCAGCTTTTTTTTTTTTTTGAAAAATGAACCTCGCCATGATGTTTGCCATACTACAAAAGTTTATCTCGTTTCGAAACGTCGTAGAGCCGAGTATTGCGAATTCGAAGAGCAAAAGTTGGAAAATTTCAGATGTATTCAGTTTCAAACGTACTATATTCGCCACATCTCCAACTCAATAATGCACAATTTTTACAATTATCTGCTGCAAAAATCACTATTGATATTGGAGAGTTAACCCCTCAAAATATTCTCAATTTCATCAAATCTTGGCAAAATGGAACACTTCGAGACAATTTCAGAAGTTGTACATGGAATTTAAGAGCTTCAGAGTTCGATAAAGATAAACTCTTTGAAGTTTTTGGAATCGACGACTGGTATAGTGGGTAGTAAGTTCAAGAATAATCAAGAAAAACTCTCTTAATGACAATTAACTATTTCAGTATTGCAACGACTATCAAACCGAGCAAAAAAGATGAGAAAATATCAAAATTGGTATATTTCATTAGAAAAAATGTGTTACATTTTGAAGTCAACGTCGATGAAGAACAACAATAATAATGGAACTTCTTTCAATAAATATGGTTTTTATTATATTTACAAACTTTTTTCTCTGGTTTGAGAAAGCAGCATTTTCGATTCACAGAGTTTATGAGAATTTGTGCTCTATTAAAAACTACATCTAATACATGATCGCCATACTCAAATACATGATCGCCATACTCAAAACGAAACAAAAAAAAATCAATATTTTTGAAAAAACGGACAATATTGCACGCCAAAGACAATGGGTTAACTTTCAAAAAAACTTAGCAGTTTTAAAAGTTGCTGAAAAATAAATTCGGAAAATCATGACTGAATCACTTTTTCCCCGAATGTTTATTTCGGTTCTTTTATTATTATCCTCGAATATTTTTCCCGCATAAAAAGGAATTCCAATGAGGTCTTTTTTTTGTTTCGGTAAATAAAATCGAAAATTTTGATTTTCAGAAAAATCTAACATTTTTCAAGAGAGTTTTTGATCCATAATGATATTTTTAAAAAAAATCGGCTCGGCTTGAAAAAAAAAAGACAAAAACCGGACAAACTAATCAAAAACGTTCCTGAAACAGAAAAATCAGAAAAAACTGACCGGTTCCTATTTTTTGTTTCGAGTTTTCCTGTATGGGATCAGAAAATCAGACTCTACGTCATTTCATCACTTATCAATGGGCCTCCCCAATATCTCGATACCATTTTTTCAAATTTTTTCGAAAATGAGAAAACTTTAAAATAACTTTTAATTATATGGTTCTTTTATTATTATCATTGGATCTTCTTCTCGCATAAAAAGGAATTTCAATAAGGTCCTTTTTTTCTTGCGGGTCTTTGTTTTTGGCCCGAAACCAGCTAATATCCGAGATTTTTTGAACCAGTGAAATTTTTTTTTTCAAATAAAGCCGAAAATTTTGATTTTCAAAAAAATCTAACATTTTTCAAGAGAGTTTTTGATCCATAATGATATTTCAAAAAAAACGAAGAAAATGAAAAAAAAAAACTCGGCTCCACTTGAAAAAAAAGACAAAAACGATTCCAAAATTAATGTCACTGAATCAGATCAAACGAATCAAAAACGTCATTGAAACAGGAAAATCAGGAGAAAACTGATTCCGTTCCTATTTTTTTCGAGTTCTCCTGAATGGGATCAGAAAATCAAGCTCTACGTAATTTCATCACTTATCAATTAGCATCCCCAATATCTCGATACCATTTTTCCAAGTTTTTCCGAAAATGACAAAACTTTAAAATACCCTATTTAATCAGACGAAATTGACGTCCATGTGATCTAGTGGGTTACATCGATGAATGTCAGCCATTCGATGTGATGATAAATATCGACTACGCGCTGAAATTTCAAAAAGACAGGGAAATAGGTGGATTGATCTAGAGCCATACTAGGATAAAACCAGATTTGTTGTAGAAAAACAAACTCCCGGTCAACGAAGAGTAATTTATTTACAGATGCCAGATGTTCGAAATTATGCCTCAAGATGATCCTCAAGATACTTCATTCATGCGCTGGAAATTTATTGCCTATCGCTCATCAAAGGATCACGTCAAACATGGCGAAAAGATTTATGGTGGATACAAAGCAATAATCACTGAAAACTTTGGGTTCACGTAAATTTTTAACCTTTTTAATGTTAACATTAATTTTAATTGTTCTATTTTTTCGAATGAAATTTCATACCTTGACAGAACAATAAAAACTGATTGTCACACGAAAGCAACTTCAATGTTTCAAATTTCCAGGTGCTGTTTTTCCTCTCAAGATCTTTTTTTAAGGAAAATGTCGGAGAGTTTCATCTCAGAAATATTTTAATGGACAATCTTGACCTGAACCAGAAGCACTTTGTATGATATAAAAAATGTGAGGCGTATTGTGTCATTTCATGAATATTTATGCAAATCAGGAGAACATATCAATATAGACTGCATAAAACTATGTTTTGTGACTTGCAACTTCAAACTCGTTTGCTTAGTAAACATCATAACCAAAATTCAAAAACCCCAAACTCCATTATATTTTGTCAACCTTTAAAAGTCGCTCACTGAGCAAACATCGAAACCAATTGTTCAATTTTCATAATGGCATTGTTCTTCAAACAAAAATTTGAAGTCTCAATGAGATCAACACGCAGAGTATTTTGATGGATGTGTAAATTGTAGCCTAATGTGTAGCTTTAAATCAAAATTATGTTTAAAAAATTGGCCATTTCATAAAAACATCTTAAATTTCACTGTTTTCAAACAAGTTCAAGGATATTCCCTCACTTTTCTGTATTTCGAATTCACAAGATATTATTCCGGATGACTTCTCAGTTCGGTGAACTAGAAGGAAGAAAATCAGAGCGGCGCTTTTTTTTGAGAACACGAAAACCAAGCGATCATGAATTATAAACGTTGAAATTATACCTCAAAATATTGTTTTTTTGAACTAGTAATTTAAACATAAAAAAATATTATTTTATCATGTATTTAGTTTTTCAGATAATGTTAACTTCATGTTTCTCAAAACTACGTCAATAGTATTAAAGCAGATTATGAATAAATATGGAGAAGTCTATATACTAAATATTTTTCGAAAAAAGTTTTAGAGCGTTGTATCACAGCCCAATCCGTTGAAGACTATATTTAGATTTAAGGCTAATATGCTACCAAAAATAATGATTGTTTTCCCTCAATGAATATTAGCTCTACAAAACTGGTTACTAGTGCTGAAACAACAACAGCAGTGATGTTGGTTAATGATCGTTTTTTTTCGATGGCTCTTTTCCAAACCATTTTCCAGCAAACAAGCAAGATACATACATCAGTAATAGAATTCTCTATTATTCCCTTATTGTCGCTCTTTCTGCCTAATGTCAATATGGTCTTCAATTTTGGTATAACATCATGACTAAACAAAAATCATCATACGATTGAATTGAGTGTTCTCAAAACAGTTTTTGCTGTGTACATAAACAAAAAGAAAAATCATCAAAACAATGTGAATTCATAAAATGTTTGCACAGAGATCCCAATCATGAATAGGCGCATCCTCGAATTTCGATTTTCTTTCAATTCAATGAAGAAGAAAACGAAGATTGAAGAGGTATTGTGCAACCAGTGAAACAGACTCTAATCTAGTTGACAAGAGCAAAGTCAACATCATACTATACACAAATACTTTCCGTTTATTTCGTGAAAACACTCTTTGGTCTCTTATCAGTTACGGTTCCAGAAACGTATGATCATTCTATCTTTATAGTCTGATCATGTGATAAAATTGTGCTCGAACAGTGTGCACTATATTCATGCAGGAAAAAATATGAAAATTGTGAATTTCTCATGATATTTTTACTGGATAAAAACCATTTTTTGAAACTTATGTTCGATGTCTTGTTTTTTCTCTTTAACTTTTCTTTCGAATTGGTGATCATGATCAGTGCTTGCAAGTTGAAAAATGATGAGTATTGGTGTATTATAACGGATCTCTCCCTCAATCTGAAAAATAATAATTTGCATTATTGACTCACACTTGGAAAACAATTCATTTCAGGCCACAGATGTTCAAATTTAATTTTAATAGACAATCTTCGAAAATTCATAGCTATATGAATCGATTCCTGAAACTGCAAAAGATCGTGGGGAACATAATTCCTGTTTCTGATATTTCGATCAAATATCTAAGATACAAACTGGGACCCAAAACGTTGATTTCTGAAAATAAACAAAAATAGTTATACTCCATCTTGTCCTTTGATCAGTTATCAGGTATATCAACATGCTATTTGAACCTCGATTTACTTCTTTTATTCGAAAAAAAAGTTCTGTGAAACCTTTTATATTCTATATTGACTGTAAAATCTACAACGAGCTCCCGATGACATATTTTTCTCTACAATTATTCAATGTTCAACGTCAGTTTTTTTTCACTTCACTTATCTTCATGATCTCAATATTACCTGTTTCTTAACATTTTAGCTAAGCTACCTCGTATATAAATGTCTTAACTAATTCCACATTGAGACATGGTTTCATTAAAATATTTCATACGCTTTTCTTGAAAATCCCAGTCGTCGATATGCTATCTTTGAATGTGCTTTACAAAAACTGTTTGATTTTCTACATTCGCTACAGGTCATCCATCATATCATTAATTTTGCGAAAACTTCTAAATGATCCGATTCTAAGAAATCGAATTAAAAAGTGAGATTTGGTCTTTGTTCCTTATTTTCAACCTATTGATACCAAGTAGTGTCAGTAAGATGAAAATCGACTTAATTGTTGGTCTTCTCTCGATCTCATGAATCACGTGTGTGTGTGTGTGTGTGTGTGTGTGTGTGTGTGTGTGTGTGTCTCAAAGACTAGTACGATTAGCCAAGTAATACCTTACACAAAAGTTCCGACTTGTTTTATCATGATTGTAATGACGGTCGCGGAAAATATATTCAAAACTATCCCAAGATTTGACAAACATATAGCATTGTTTGATTTTGTAGCCTAGATTGGTACTGTCACCCACGAAATATCTTTGTAGCTTCCAATAAACAATGAAAATTGTGTATACAAGGAAACTGGAAGTGAAAAAAACCTTATTTTTAATAAACGGAAGTGAATGTTTGTTTCCAATTAGCAATCAACCACGGTTGATCATCTTTCTCTTCCAGGTATGATTTCAAGCTGCAACGTTATAATTTGTATCCAATCGAAAAACCTTTTATAACGGGTTTTTTCTACTTTGAAGATAGAAAAATCTCAACGATTTGCACATGATCTCATTTCTTTTCCTTTTTTTCTAATAAAAAACCATCGGAAAACGTGATGTTCGAAAGTACAAGCATCGACATCAACAGCTTTCGCATTGATCATTGATCCATAAAGCCGGTTGGATTTTTATTTATTCATAGATTCATTCATACATATGATGTACACAAAAATACAGATTTCAATGTTTTTGTAGTCTTATCTTATTCTTCCCAAATGTATGTAGGCTACAAGAATCTTGTGATCTCGTATAGAAAACAGCAAAGGTCAGCACATGCATTCACATAAAAAGTTGCTCATTTTTCCTAACTTTTCCTGCTCCTAAATAGTCAAAAACTGGAGACCAACATTTTTCTTCCTTCAAAAAGTTTTTTCTTGCAACTATCACGTATGCCTATGTATGTATGCAAAAAAGGATGTCAGAAAGAAAGAGGAAAATGTAATGACCAAGATCAAATGATCAATTTTATTTCTATTCACTGCTGCCAAATATGATATCACATGAGCAATGCACATTGCATTTAAAATTCAATGCAATTCAGTTATCGAAAAAGAAGTTATAACTCGAACCAGGAAACTGCAACTGGATTCGGAGAAACGTCGTTTATCGCTGTAATGAAATATTCATCAGATATATGATTTTCGGTTTCCGGTTTTCTCCTTTCCGCAGAATAGATCAGAAATCATTTCTTTTTCAGACGTATAAGATTAGTCGGTAATTTATTTCCTTATGTTTTCGCTGGAACCGCAAATGGTCAACAATGTTCATATTTCGAAAATGAGAAATTTTCATGTACAGAAAATCATGGAATGAATTTCTATTGTTTTTGTCTATAATTATACTTTCTCTTGACATACAATCAAACATTAAAAACATTGTTTCATGTTCTGTGGCTTGTGACAAGGCTAAAACTCAAGACCTACATACACATAAACAATGAAGTCAGGTGATAGTTCAGCTATGTACATTCGATAATTGAACAAATTACGAAATATAATGGAAAGTCCCTCTAAGACATCAAACGATAGAGATGTCCTCGTATTTACGAATAGACAAATTGCACTTTCGTATGCTTTCGAAATCATTTCGCAATTTTTTATTTGTTCAGTCATGTTTCCAACAGGTGATGTTCTATGGTTTTTGATTCAATCCCCCATTGTTTTTCGAAATAGAATAGAACACGATTTTTAAAAATAATGTTTTGGTAAGTTTGAACAGCTTTTTCAAATAAAATAAATGTGATTTTGTCGATTTTGTTTGGTAGAGATGTTAGAACCATTCTATTCTATTCTATTAATGTCGATAAAGAGCCTCCGAATGACTCAGTGTTTGCTAAATAATGATTCATAAACTTTACAACATCATCAAAGGCAGCAAAGGTTAAACTTTTTTTCGTAATCCCTTTATTGTCCATTTTTCCAAGAAAAAACTGCCTCCTCAGAAAAAGCGAGTAAACATGCGAAGAAGAATAAAGATCATGGGAGAAGAGGAAACAAGACGGAAAAATGGAGAAGAACCTTTGGTTTTTGTCGTGGTCCATTGTCTATTCGTCCATGTTTTTCCCCAAAAAAAAATTCAAAGCGGAGGAAAATTCACATCAAACTTCACTCTGTGTGTTTGTGCGCGCACAAATAACCAATGAACTTTGGCCATAATATTATAGAAGATGCGGAGAAATCAAAAATCATCTATTTGATAAACCACGAAATCCGGTTAGGACATTGTAGATATCATAATGTAGTGATTCATCAAGATTGATACTGACATTTCCTGCATTTTCTCTTAATGACTAATCAAATTCTAAATGAACACGAAGATGTTTACTCTTCCTGAAAACAACAATAAACTCGTGATGTTTTTTTAGAGATCACAATACATGAAACCATAGTGATTCTCGAAAAGCTTAGCCTTCATACATTATTTATTTTAAGGGATTAGCAAAGTATCAATCTTTCACTTTTTGTAATTAGGAAAATCTCATAATATGAAAAGCTGTTCTATACAACTATCAGGCTAATCCTCTGTGATTCTTTCTTAGTAGAACAAAACAGTCAAACATTCCAATGATATTATATTTTCAAAAATCGTTTCGCATCACAAACAAAAAAAAACAGGAAAAATACTTGTTTTCAAGTACAACAACAATAACAACAACATTAGCGTAGCGTACATCGAGAACTTTGATTCTTTGTCCTCGAAATAAATTGTTTCGACATTTCTTCCACCTAACCCCGTTTAAATAATCAAAGATGAATTGATCCTCCTACGCAGAAACACTTGAAATATTGTTGTCTGGAATAGATGAGTGTCAACAACAAAATGATAACCATGTGTTTCGAATCGTCTCATGATGCAAATTGATTCTTGATTTTCGTGTATGACCGCGGTTTCCTCTACCTCTACCTCTACCTGTTACACTTAATGTGATGTTTTTTTCTGTATTGTATTAAAAATAGCGAACAATCGGTTGATCAACAAAATGTTTTCATCGTCATCACACTGGTGTTCTTTGATCGAATATGAACCAGTTCCGTCTGTTTTTCAATGTTGTTTCTCTTCCTGTTGTCTGAGAAAGAAAATGATGATTTCGGATAGATGGATACGGTACTTTTGATGCGATTGAACCTGATCTGGGAAAAACTATATTTTTCTTTTAAAATCAATGTGATATGCTATTCATCTTGTCATGTCGTTCAATGCGGATTTCCGATAGAATAAGTGAAACTTTCTAGCAAAACGGTGTGATGAAGAGTAATTTATGAGAGAAATTTCAACCATCTTTGAACATTGAAAGTCTTCGACCAATCTTATTTTTCATCAAAAGAACTCGATAGTGTCCTCTTGACCTCATCCCATTGAACTTTCGTGTTGATCTTTCTACGAAGCATCAAAATCATATTTTCAATTCAAAATTGAAGATGAATCTGTAGTTTTTGCAACGTCACAAATGGAATGCGATTTTGTCTCATAAAACACTATATTGCAAAAAAACTTTGTTTCGGTGCAAAGAGAATGATTGATAGTTTATGAAAAGTGCAAAGTACGATTTTTCTGCAAAATAAAACACTGTCGGATTTTTTAATCGCAATTTGTTTTTTCAGCTGGACCTTTTTCCATATACGTGAATGTTTGACTCCTTGTTCTGTTAAAATCAGCTGTTCTGAAAAGTTCGCCACATCAAGATCAGTGTAGCCATGCAAAATATTTGTCTGTGATGTTATTATATTAATAATATCCAAAATGCATCCCTTTTCCATTGAAGCACAATGTGGTTGAATTGACTCCAAAAATAGTTTAGTTCTACTAAGCAGATCAAACTTTTTAAAATACAACAAATCCAACTGGTTTCGCACAATTCTCGGTCAACATATGACAGCTTGTGTGTTCAACGAAACAGTAGACCAAAGTAACATCGTTTGTGATCTTCAAGAAGATTAACCGTCATTTGCCGACCCCACTAAAATTTGTTTTTCTGGTCGGTCATTTAATACAGTGTTTTTGTATAGTCAAGCTCTAGTCGAAAACAATAAAATATTCCCACAGTGTGTTTTGGTCCTAGTGAATAACAAAGAAATGAAAGAATGTCGAAAATACGATGATGTTGTTCCAGAAGACCAAACTTTGCGTTTTTCTTTCTCTTTTCTATTTCCTCGTCTTCTTTTTTTTTGGTTGGTCGTCGTCTTGCAAACGAATTGCGTGTTTTCCCGTCGCTATCCGAACAAAGATCAATTGTTTTTTGTTCATCATCTCTTTTTTCGTTTTTTGTTCTACCTTTAGTGTAAAAATAGATGAACAAGTACACAAGTATCACGATACTTTTGATGTGGATTAAATCAACGACACTACACTAGCGATCTTTCAAAAACCGAGAATTGAATGAAACGGGTATGGCTAGAAAAGCATCAAACATCGATGTTCTATTCTCGTCATTTGGTTGAAACACTATTGAATTGCAAAGCAACCCAATACGTTTTCAAGAACTGAGTGGGTTAGAGATTTATAATGAATTTGAGTGGGAAAGAAGCTTAAATTCGTCATTCAACCTTGAAACTTGCTAGAGAAGTTTTCCTTGAGACTCATCATAAGATCTCTATTGGATTTGATGACAAACTTGATCGACATGTGATTTATGATCATCTAGCTCGAGTATTTTGCACTGAGAGATCAAATAGATACAATTGTTGACAGAGCAATGCAGGAGGCCATATTAGAATAGATCAACACGAAAAAGGTCATATTTCCTGAAAGCCAATTCAGCATCAAACTTCTCTCCCATAACATGCAATTAACAGCTTTTATGTGAAAAATCCCCCCTTCCCATGTGTCGACTCATACTCTTGCCAACCAATACAACCAGCCACAAATGTATTTCACAATACAGTTCAGAACCAACCACCAAAAAAAAGCGAGAGAAGAATGACGTGTTTTGTAAACAAAGAATAGATCGTTGAGACCAAGCAATTTTTCGGGAAGAAGAATCAACTTCAAGTATGTGTGTATGTCTGAATGAGTGTCTGTATGTGCTCGCAGAAAACATAAAACATTTATTTGTTTGTTTATATCGTTCTAACTTGACATCAGTCCGAGAACAAAAAAAGCAAAAGATCGGAGACCGTTGGTCATTTGATCTAATGTTACGATGTGCCTCTTTATTTGCAGAGAACACAAATTTCTTTTGAATGTCATAATAGTCGTGAGGTTTGCCCTCTGACTCATCTTATTGAAACGTGGGAGAGAACCAAGAACACTCGATTGTTGCAAATTTTTGTGTTTGTGTATTTTCATCTTTCGATCTTCTCTCTCCCCCTCATTCTGCATGTTTTATAATAGTATGTATATTTGAATCAACATGAAATAAAATGATGACATATATATCAAGTTCTTTTGAAACGGTACTTGTATCTCCAAATGCATACAAAAGATCATCTTCAATTTCAAAAACTTTGAACAAAACGGAAATTATTTGTTCATTTATCCAATATAACATTTTCATCTTCCTAGTTTTCAAACTTTTACAAGATCCCCGAAAACAACACGTTTCTCGCGAAAAATCACATATTTTGCCACGAAGTGATGTCTTTCGATTTTAGTTCTGATCTTTGAATTCATTCAGAGAAATATATGTTATTTTGCAGGCCGACGAAAAAAGAATCAACATCACTTTGCGTGTCTGACGAATAATAAAAATACTAATAGAATAAATTTTAGCTTCTATACATGGTTGATTGAGTGTTTTCTAATCTTAACATATCAATTCAAATTGTTCCGTATTAAACACGGAACAATTTGAAAATAATATTTTTTCTGATTTTAGACTATATAATACTTTGATCTTTGAGTGCACATTTGCATGCCTTTTTCATATCCAAAAGTAACAAAACACATTCTTGTCACAATTATTCTTTTTTTTTTGCATAATATTTTGGAACAGCGGAAATTTGGTAAATCCGGTTAATGTTATATGTGAACATTTATACGAAATCCAGCAGCGAACCAACCAATAGCGTCCAAACATAAAATGAAAGAACTGATCATTGATGTTTTTGGCAAAGAAAAGTGAAACGGCAAGTGAGTGAAAAAGTGAGCGATCATCTTTGTTGTGGTGCCTTCAAGAACAGAAATCAAATGTCATGCGTTGGTGTATATATTGTTGTTCATCGAGCAAGCATCTTTTTTATTGCTTCTCTACTGCTTCATCATCTTCTTCTGCTCCCCACACTACTATTTGATGATGACCACTCGGTTGTTCTTTTGCAAACTCGATGTCTAATTTCTCTCTTTTTTCAATGGTTCCATCTCGGAGAGCATATAACGAGGAGCAAGCGGACCAAAGAGCAATGCTAGGAAAATGGCTCGCTTTGCTATGTGCCACTTGTACTTTTATTTTTCTATTTCTATCCTTCCTCTTCTCTTTATGCCTCACCCGACAATATATACATCTAGCTAGCTATACACATACATATATATTCTCGTGGTTTTTGAACTATGAACACATGTATAATTTAAATAACAATTGCGACCCACATTCCCCCCATTTTTTTGTCTCTCATTCTCTTGTGACGATGATAGGAACCAGAGGGAGGTGTGTAGTTTGAAAACACACACACACACACACACACAACATCATTGCTACGGGTGAATAGATCAAAAATTGATCACGAAGTGAAACTGATAACATTGTTTAAATATCAGTATCGATGACTGATTATTCGAAAAAAAAACCAAGATAAACCAGGAAGCAAAGATTTTTCAGGAAAAACTATGGTTATCAAAAAAAAAAACAATCTGAGGAGGGAACAAAGGTCAAAATGTATTTATAGATACTAACAATGATGTTACACCGACTCCTTGTGATGAAACTTCAAATAAAAGTCACTAATGATGTCTGAAAAAACCTACTAAAGAGAAAGAAATGTCGGCGCACTTCCTCTTTTTTTGGATCAAACATCCAGTCCTATTTCGAAAGCGGAAATGAGTTATTTTTTCATGAATATATTTATATATATATAAATATATCAATAAAGTAATTGTTATGTTTAATATTTGTTCTGAGAACAAAATACACCAGAGCCGGTTACATATTTTTGTTGTTTTTCAAATGGCAAAAATAACACTACTCAGACCAGAATCATGTGTTATTTTGAGCTATGAGAAAGATCAAATGATCAAACTTTATTTTCACACATCTCTATACAATTAGCGAGAAAAGCTCGGAATAAACAATACTTCAAATATCAGCATCACATACATAGATACATTCACACGGTTATCGTTGACGATGAATTGGAGAAGTCTCGAGAGAATTGCAAAAAGAATTACGCTGGAATCATTTTAGTAATAGGTTATTATAATAATTATAGTGAAAATGAAGGGGTTGGGCAAAGTACAGTAGATATCCAATTGGGAAGGAGATCGTAAAACCACTGTAAAGTTCTCTTTGTGAGAGATTATCTGTTTCAAAATCTGATTTGAGTATTGAGCGCGGATAGAGACAAATATTGAATACGAATCTCCGAAATTATAGTCGATTAAAGATCTTTACCAAAATTCGCCGTTTTATCTTTGTTTCTGTTCTTTGTAACGTAAATAAAATACACAATTTTTGCATATAATATATATTTGTTTATTGTCCATAGAATATTAATAAAGTGCCAACAATAAAAAATGGGGAGATATAAGTGAAAGAACGGATGTGGGATTTTGAATTGGATCATTTTTGACATTTCTTCAAATTCAATGCTATTAAACAAACTAGTGAGAACAGAGAAATAATCAGAAGTGTGTATGACATTATATTGACCAGAATTTTTGACAGTTTGATTCCAAATTTTGGAAAGGGTACATGATTAATCATAATAAATAAGAGAGGTTTCGTAATGTATAAGGTATGGATGGAATATCTTGGTATATGGATACATATTTAAGATTGGCAATTTTTGACAATATATGTGAGACCGGGGGAGTACAGAGAGAATTGGGACACAGAGAGAGAGAGAGAAAGGGAGTATAACACAAAACAATAAATATTATAGGGTACCCGTAAGTTTGACTTAAACTTTCGTATGCGTGAAAAGTGTGATGGATTTTGGGTAAAGAGGAAAACAGGTATAGTGTGACGATTATTAATCTACATATCATTGAGCAAAAGCTCTTCCAAAACTGGATCAATGTCATAGCTAACATCTTTGCCAAGTTGAAGGAATGCAGCAAGAGATGATGAAGCACGCTGAAAAATATTCAATTAAAATTTGTTCAATGATCATTTTTTGAGTTCAACTTACTGTAGCAGAAGCAATTAATAAAAGAAGATGTGCGAATCTAGCAGTAGCTTCTGATGAACCAAATCGAGCAACGAGATGTGAGAAAAGAGCATTTTGTACAGATTCTCGTGCAACTAATAACAATTGGCTGGATGTTGGTGACAATCCTCGAACATTTGGGTCCAAGGCCATGATGGCTTTCAATGCGACCATTTCAGTTTTAGATACATTGATTTTTTTCAATTGGTTGATAACCATGTCGATCACATTACGGCGAACGATACTGTAATAAGAAAAGAATTAGGTACGTATAATCGAGTTTTGAAACTGATCAAAGTTCTGAAGATCAATCATCGTTTTTGTATTTCTCCTTAGATCACTTCAATTAACTGTCATTGGTGTCATTTACCGCCGTTTTCCTATTTCTCTCATGCCTCCAGTTATCTTTTTCATATCTTTTCACCTTAATTCTTATTGCGCACGCACAATTTATCTTTTCTCTCTTCTTTTCTCACTAAATCACACATACACCTATACAAACTGTATTTGATCTCTGGACAGGCCTATCGTACAGTCATGCTACAAACTACATGTTATTGCGAAATGTATGTTGTGAATAAAGGATGAAAGATCAGCACCTGCTATTGTTAGGAAATCAGTTTGTTTTTTCCAACTTACTCGGCTTTGGCTTCCAAAAGAATGTATTTCTTCTCATCAGGAACATTCTCGAAGATCGAGGTGTTTGGCGAGATTTTATGGCCAGATGGAAGATAGATGCAGTCACTTTCTGGAGCATCATTACAAATTGATTGATAGCCACAGAAGAGGAGGGTGAAAGGTGCAACACAGTTTTTGATAAGTGCAATCTATAAACAAATTCGAATTATATAAACAAATGGTTGGTTGAGGTACTGACCTTTTCATCAATGTTAAGGTCAGCAATTGGTCTTAATGTATTAGCATAGTCAATTGTCACAACAACAAGTCGTCGAAGGTTTGCAGCAATGCAATCTAGTTTTGCATCTCCTCTTGCTCCATTGAAGTTAAGCTGAAAAACATCAAACATTTAATAGTGTTGTGGCAATGATCATTGACGTTTTATACTCGTCAGCTAGTCATTATACTCGTCAGCTAGTCATATTGACAAACCAACGGGCACTGTGTATAAACAAAAACAAGTTGTTTGTTCGAATGAGAGAATGAAATGGACAAAAGTCAAAAAGTTGAGTTGACTAACCAAAGTTCGGTTGGTGATCGATGTTGATTTAGTGATAGCATATTGCAAACTTGGATTCTTCATTGAGTCATCCTCTCCTGGCTCTCTCAATTGGAAAACAATATTTTCAATTTCACATAATGTTGTCAGAACAGACTCGTCGAGTGGGCTTGGTCGAAGATCAATTGGAGCAGAGTCAGCTCGAGATGATGGGGATGTTGCTGTGTCATCGCAGTCATCCTAAAAAAATCAAAAGAATATTTGATCTTGCTCGTCTGAAGAAGATATTATTATTATTATTATTACTTACCCTCATTTTATTAACACATGGCAAGTCACCAACAAATGATGAAGATGACATCTTTTTAACAGGTCCTTCATATTGAGCATTTCTTCTTGGGTTCTTTTGTCTTCCTGTCTTGTCTCTGTCTGGGCGGATTGCTAAAAGAATATGATTGGTATAGTTCGAAATCTCTGATTTTCTTACCATCTGGTTCCATTCCAACTTCCAAACATTTTTGGAATCTACATGATCTGCAGACATTTCTTCCAGCTTTATCAATTCTACAATTCTTTTCATATCTGCATACATAGTTCTTTCCAGCGCGAACTGTTCTTCTGAAGAACCCTTTGCAACCGAAGCAAGCAACAACACCATAATGTCTGCCAGATGCTTCGTCACAACAAACTGAGCAAATTGAAGTTTCTTCTCCGTTTATAATAGTGCCAGATGGTGAGAATTCACCAAGTTCTGGCTTAAGTAAAGATTCCATTGAGAATGCGGCTTGGTTGGGTGAACCGCAACCCATAAGTGCAGCAAATGCAAATGCAGCTGTGGATGATTGTGTATCAGTAGTCATTTCTGAAAGAAAAAAAATTATATATAAGAAAGAAAGACATCAAAACAATTGACAACACGATTGTAATATGAAAGAGAGTCAACAAAGATCAGAACTAGATATGATCAACCAAACCAAGTTCAACTCGCATGTGATAAGAGATGGAAGATGATGATAACAATAAAAAGTTATATGTCGAATCTATTTATATAAATATGTCTTCGTACCAAATGAACTTCAAAGAAAAGAGAAACATTTTTCTTTTATGATCAACTCCGCCCATTTTTGGTGAGCAACAAAACTGGGCGGAGTCGACGATTTTTCGTTTTCGAAAAAAAAACGAGAAATCACCGGGCTTGATCATCGCACATATGAAGTATGTTATGTGCTTGAGAATAAAAATGAAACACGCCCTCTTTCTATAAAATAGGCGGAGCATGAGGAGGAGGTGAATGAATAGATAGAGGACAATAACAAAAACATTACTGAAAGATCAACCCTAGTGCACTATTTGTTGATTCTCCCTTTCTCTTTCAATGAGATGCGACTAATAAAAATAACCAAACAAATAGTACGTAGAACTTTGATCGTTTGATCGCGTTGATCGGGTTAGACTCTGTCATAAAGGTCAACCTTCATAATTTGATCATTTGATACATTATATGAGAAAATTGTAGTCTTAGATACGAATAAAGTAATAATTAGAAACACTAAAGCGTGATTGAAATTTGAAAATGCATGAAAATGAGTAAATAGTGGAAAAAATATGGTGTTGATCTTTTGATGTTGCCTTAGGCAGGCAGCTGCAAGCAGACTGACCAATGAATGTGTATATATGTATGCGTATGTGGTTTGTGTGAAGGGGGAGGGGAGAAAGAAAGAACCATTCTTGCGAACAACGAAAAGGGATGGAAAAACGAAATAGAAGTAGTAGTAGTAGAAGAAAGAAGAGAAAATAGAAGAAGGAGGAGGAAAAAATGGGAGGTCTCTTTTGAAGCGAGCGGTTAATGTTCAGAGATCAATAGAACACAAAATGTGGGCGTGGTCGGCGACCAAGTTTTCTGCGTCTCTTTTTTCCTAGTGTACTTTAGGACTTGCATCAAATGATCGTTGAAACTGAAGAGCACACCGATCAGATCACTGAACTGCGAGACGCCGAAATATTGGAGAAAATAAATAGACTTGAAACAATCATGTGTAGATGTGAATGTGTGTGGTTGATCATTTGAAATGATGTGTTTTAGTGTCGGACAAGATTTTGTGTGCAGACCTCAAGAGGGTATTCAACACAATGTTGATACAAGCACTAATTAACCGTACAGCCTGTGGGATTCGCTGTCTAGGACGTTTTTTTTCAGGCACCAAACAACAAAAATAGAAACCGAATATGATACTGTGATCAGAGAAAGTAATTCCTCTCTTCTGGTTTCACTGAAAGTTAGATTTATCGGTTCCACAGGCTGGTAAAACTGATCATCTAACTTTTTGTTAGAAAAAGAATAGTTTCTCGTAAAACTGAGTGAAAATGAATGAAAATCGCATTTAGCTTTCACACACACACAC